>JAFFST010054781.1:127299-139001 GCA_022414735.1 Noturus placidus | reverse complement strand
ATTTTGTGTTTACTTGTGTTGTCCTTGTCTATTGTTTAAATTGGTTTGATGTTCCGAAACACTTAAGTGTGACAAACATGCAAAGGAACAGGAAATGAGGAAGGGGGCAAACACTTTTTCACACCACTGTATATAAGTCAGTCTAATTGATTAAATGAACGGGCCGGGAATTGCTAGCTCGATCCTTTAGAGGAATCATGATTAGTTACAGCCTTAATATTGTCAACATTTCCACAACCATGCAGGCCACGCTGTACTTGAGTACCTGAGCTGAATTTGGTTACCATTCTTGCCCAGGTACCATGTGGGCCAAGCCCAGACATACAGGTGGGACTAAAAATAGAGCAGACCCTTGTTTGGTCACATGGTCATACAGATGTTGAACATCAAAAAAAAAACATCACAGAGCTGGCAGTTTTAATTTTCTTTCAAGCAGGAACAAGCATACCATTAAATTTGTGTCAAAAGTATTTAAGTATATAAAATTATACAACGAGAGAGAAGAAAAACACTGAAACTGATAACAATGAAGTCATTTGCTTACGATGAAAAACATAACAATAAACAGCATGCTTTAACAGTTTTCAAAGCTAATAATGGCTTATGAATGAGTAAACTTCTTGTGTGGGGGCGGGACTTAACACTGATTTACTGTCATTGGCTAGTGAGATTTGGATGGAAAGCTGACTGACCTGTGAATAGAGACTTAGAATTTTAAAGAGCGTTCTGGATGCCGTTATAGCGTTTGTACTTTGTAGTGGGAATGACTTACTTAGTCAGTATATTAGTTCGTAATGAATATTTCAGTTTTGGGTAGTCTCAGAGAAGATGAGCTCTCAGGAGCCTCTCTACTTCCAGGTCAGAGAGCTGTCGAGTTAGATCTTGTTAGCCAGTGAAAGTAAGTCAGTGTTAAGGTATTCATAATCCATGATTAGCAAAAAGAAAGCTTACAAAACTGCTAACAGACCGTGATACATTTTTGCCACTGAGTTCACTGTTTTCAGTTTCCCACCGTGGCTGTGGCTCAGTGGGTAGAGCGGGTTGTCTACTAATCGTAGGGTTGGCGGTTCGATTCCTGGCCCACATGACTCCACATGCCGAAGTGTCCTTGGGCGAGACACTGAACCCCAAGTTGCTCCTAATGGCAAGTTAGCGCTTTGTGTGGCATTTCTGCTACCATGGGTGAATGGGTGAATGAGACACAGTGTAAAGCGCTTTGTATATAAGTGCGCCATTTATTTTATTTTATTTATTTATTCAGTTTCAGAGTGTTTGCCTTCTTTCTCCTTGAATATTTTTGTCCGTTTCTGGAAACGTTCGATACGTTCAATACTTTTGGCACAAATTGAATTCCATCGAAGCTCACAGGACAAAGACATACCGTTCTGATTAATATGAGAGTCTGTATAGTATAAGTGTAACCCATTTACTTACTTACATTCATTCCACATCTGTAAATGATTTATTCTGGAAAGGGGTCACAGTGGTTTAAATTGCTCATTTATTCATATTTTGAGAAATCGTATCAATGAAATCATCAGAAAATATTGTTGTCGGCAAAAATAAATAAATAAATAAATAAATAAATAAATAAATAATTTGTGGGAGTGGCCAGAAAGTTGTCTGGTTAGGTTTGCACTCAAATCCTTAAACGGCTTTGTTTTGAACTACAGTATTGTACAGGTGCATACTGCCATTGAAGCTTGGTGAGGATGTGGAAGACATGCCTGATTTCTTTCTTTCTTTTTGAGTAGTATTTCACTACTAAACTGTCCACCAGAGCATCGTAATAACCTCTTGAGAACTTGGCTAACGGTCTGCACTTTTATCCAAAGCGCTTTACACTGGTTCTCATTCACCCAGTCACTCACACACCAATGGAAGCAGAGCTGCCATGCAAGGCGCTAGCTTGCCATCCGGATCAACTTAGGGTTCAGTGTCTTGTCTAAGGACACTTCGGTATGTGGAGTCACGTGGGCCGGGAATCGAACCGCCGATCCTACGATTAGTGGACAACCCGCTCTACCACCTGATTCCCAGCTGCCAATTCAACTTCTACATAGATAGTTCTCTCTCTATTACCTATTAGTCGAGACCGACCTTTGGTCACTTTATGGGTCAACACTCTCCACGTATTTCATTGATGTGATCCACAAAGCATTTTGGCAGAAGTAGTGGGGTAGTTAGTAGTGGGGTAGTGGGGTAGACATTGCTTTCCCCACCCCTCCCGGTTTTATCCGGGCTTGGGACCGGCGTGTAGCTGCTGCCAGTCACATGGCTGGGTAACATAGTTAACATTATGTAAAAGAAAAGCAAGACTAGGATACAAATAGCATTTCTTGCCAAAGCCATGCTGTTCAATGGATAAGCATGCGGGTATTAATATCCTCAGGTATCCGTGGCCTACTGGTCCATGAGTGCTGGGATAAGCTTTCCCTGCCAGCTCATGACTCCATTCTTTCCACAACTGTCGAAAGACCTTTGACTTTAAACAATATCTAGGATTTTGCTCTGCATTAACGTGCTTGTAGTTTGTATTACTTAACGTTTTTTTCAGAACGTATTTGTTTTGTCGTCTTGCTGGCATTTGGGTTTAAATTGGTCCTTTTTTCTACATACCTGCATTAGTTTCTCGTTTTTCAGGTTACAAAACCTTGGAGCAGTGTATTGCTGTGCCTTCATGTTTCATAAGTCACAGGAGCGTCTGCCAAAAGACTACGTGGAAATGCCGACAATGTGTGGAATTGGGATTACATTTTTGCACGCCGGCTCTTTGAACTGAACAGGAAGGGATGTTGTGGCATCGCAAGGCACAAATATAATTTGTCTAAGGAACCTTGAAAAATGTGAAACTTAAAACAATTGCTGAAAAAATGTGAAACTTGAAACAAGTACTAAATCCTCTGGCTGCTAATTAAGTTCATTCTGCTTTGAACTTAATGCTTGGAGCCGCCACGTAACCCCCCAAATGATTTGTCCAATCATCTTTTTGTTATTAATATAAAACCTACGACACTGCACCATGTTTTACAGTCTAGTTGTCACACCTGTCGTGAGTTCTTTAGTGACATATAAATGTGCTACCATTTCACTTCATGCAGGACTAGAACGACACATGATTGGCTGATTGGCTCCCCTACAGTGATATGCGGAATCATAAGACTCATTTCCCCCTCTGGCATTTCTCTCTAACTAGCAACGCTATTAGTAAAAGTGTTCGACACAGCAGTGCAGCTGAATACATTTGGGCAAATTTCAAGCAGAAAATGTGATTTATTATTATTTTTTCTTGCACTTGACTATTTGAGCAGATTAATAACAGCTCTGTAGTTTATAACAGTAGAGTAGCTTCACCACAAAAGACCTTGACATAATATGCACCCTTAAGAGTCCTAGGGTGATTTTGTAAAACCTCTGATACTTAGGATTTCAGTCAATTTCCCCACAGCCACACAACTTCATAAGGCTGCGTCATTAGGCAGCACTAGTGCAAATTATGCTTCATGGCTTTTTGATGTCCATTATGAAAATTGTTTTTCAAAAGAAGGCTCTGCTCATGGCTCTTTATTCTGCAGGCGACCCTCACCGCAGCCTGTTATACTAAGGGATAAAGCAAAAACCTTTTACTAAAGGCATCTTTGTTTTTCATCTCATGTTACTTTGCAAATAAGCTACCAGTGTCACTTGAACGTAGACATATGATAATAATAATAATAATAATAATAATAATAATAATAATAATAATAATAATAATAATAATAATAATTATAATAATAATAAAAATCCCAGCTCTAACATACTGTACAAAGCTTTTTTCTTTTCCGCTGTAGCCTTGAGCTGCTTTTTAATTGTTGAAGGCATTTAAATGAAATCCAATAAAATGACTAAGGCTATTTCATGACTGACCAAATTCTCTGGCCAATGTTTTATTTCAATCCATCTATCCATCTTCAACCGCTTCCTCCTTTTCAGGGTCACTGGGGAACCTGGAGCCAATCCCAGGAGGCATCGGGCACAAGGCGGGGTACACCCTGGACAGGGTGCCAGTCCATCACAGGGCACAATCACACACCCATTCATACACTACTGACACTTTAGACACGCCAATCAGCCTACCATGCATGTCTTTGGACTGGGGGAGGAAACCGGAGTACCCGGAGGAAACCCCCGACACACGGGGAGAACATGCAAACTCCGCACACACATGGCCCTGGCGGGATGTTTTATTTCATGAACGCCAATTTGATGATTTAGACTGATGCATCGATTTAAAGCCTGAGGTTTACTTCCCTAATATGTTGTCAATGTTTCAATATAGATAATCCTTGTGAGGCCTTCAGGAAATAAAAAAAAAAAAAAAACGCTGGCATCATGTGCGTGTAGTATGTGAAATGCAGATTTATACATTAGCCAGGTGGCTGGACTTCACCATGTGGGAGTGCATCTTAAAACAACAGGAATTACCCATACTACTGGTAACGTCTGAATTTTCTCCCCCATTTTTTTAAAAAACCTTAAGTAGAGGTATATTAAATTCATCATTAAGGGCAACACTAATGCAATACACCATCTGCTTCAGAAACATGGACGTGTGAAGCTGAAACCTGTCCACCGTTGCGTGAGACAGGAAGGGTGTCACAAATGTCTTATAAGAGTACCAAAAAAAAAACCCAAGGTGCATGGCTCTAATTTTTTGTCTCGTAAACACGGTGGAGACGCAGGTGTTGCGAGAGTGGATGCAAATAGTGCTGTCAAATGAATTGAAGTGCTAATATAATTATTGCAATGAATAACCATCAGCCAAGGAGCATTATTTGTCTCCCATAGCAACCTCATGGCTCCTTATCTTCCCTTTTAATGGGATTTAAATTCATTTCGAGGCCATTGAGCGTTGTCATATTAAACGAATGACAGAAGAGAATTCATGTATTAGCTTAACTGTACTTTATATTCCAGTCATAAAAAAATAAACAGTAAAGCGTAACTGCAGCCCCGTGGATCGATTGTTTCAAGTGGGAGATTGTTATGGTAATTGTAAATTACGTTCAGCGTAATTGTGTTTTAATTGTGTTGGCACAGCAGTTTTGCAGGTGGTGAAATGGCAACCTGGGATGTTCATGAATAAAATTTATCTCCTGGGTCGCCTTATCTGATATCACATAATCAATAATGGTCCGTGATCTTAAAGCCGGTGTTCCTGCAGTGCTGAACCTCTTATACGTGCTACGTGATTTTCTTTGTCAGAGTTTGAATATGGACGCTCTTTATAGTGCCGAGTTAGTAACATGAAGCTTTTGTGTGTAATTAGAAACCCCACTTGCTGCGTTATAGGTCATATCAAAGGCTAAATCTCATACTTGGTGTTTGAACGGTTGAAGGTCTGCCATTTTGGTTTGATGTAATTGCTTCACTTTGTGTGCGCACACGTGTGGGAGGTCCCGTCACTCATGCGACAGATTTGCGATGGTAGTATCTGATGAAACTGACTGTAATGATGTGAAAATAGTAGATCTCCCCAGGCATGCTCAGTGGAATCCCTCGTTCTGCTGTCAGTCCTCTGAGCTCTTTTCATATTCCTTGCTTCAGATCTTCTGTTAGGTTTCAGATAACACAAGGTTGATCAGATGGGCACCGGTGTGACAGATAAAACTGCTGCTTTTTTGTCCGAGATGACCCTTTTAATATCTTGAAGCTCTGAATCACTTTCTTTTTTTGTTGTCAATACACTTTCCCTTTTCCGTCAATGGGGACTGCAATAAAGAATGGAACGAACGCATACATTGTAGCTCGCATCGCATCACATCATGCTACAAAAAAAGTGCATTTGTCTGGAAGTCTGTCCCAATGTGACTGTAGGAAACACTTATCATGCCAGACACATGATGTTTCAGCAGATACTTGCACTGCAGCTCACTGTCTAGACGCCCAGAACGTGAATATAACCTCAGTGAAATGCACCATTTTAGTCTACAGTGTAGACTAATACCTGCTCACTATACCTGCCATTCAATCCATGAAGTCAATAATGGCTTCCTATGCTTTAATAAAATGTCTTAATATATTTACACATAGCTATAAATGCTGTTAGTTTACACATAGATATAAACACTGTTAGGGTGGCGTGGCAGTTAAGGCTCTGGGTTATTGATCAGAAGGTCGGGGGTTCAAGCCTCAGCACAGCCAAACTGCCGCTGTTGGACCTCGAGTTCTTTATTTACAGGACATGGTTCATTGCCTCACTTATGCTCAGACCTGAACCTTTGTACATGTTTGTACAGCATTGTATCCCACATGTCTCTTCCCTAATGCACGCCTTTCCACTCACTGATAATGTAGAATTAACAAAAGTTGCATTGTGTGGGAGAAAAAGGGCCTGCAGGGAGAGCTCCTGGATGGGGATGTGTATGTAGCCACGATGTTTGAAAATCCGTGACATAACCCTAAACATGTGGTCTTTTGTGTTTCTCTGGACTGTCAGTCAGCAATACGATGCAAGCCAGGTTGCAGGCCACATTAGCATTGTAGGTGGTGTTTTGAGGAGTGTTCCTCTCCAGAGCTTCAGTTCTTTAAACTCTGAAATGAAAGGATGCCTCCATCATTCAGCGTTATTGTGCTTTTTCCGTTTGAAAACACACTGTTTCCCAGCATGCACTTTCTAGCTGGCTTATTCTTTGTGCAATTTATTTCCCCACTATGCTGTGTACATTTTCCAGGCCTACCCCTCTCCATTTCTGCTTATGACAGCTTTGAACTTGCACTCTAAAAGCTTTATTTCTGTGTAAATGCTTCTGAAAATTTTACTTTGTAACACCGGCACAAGTCGTGACATAAGAAAGCCTGTCATACTCCTGAATAACTACCATTCCTGGTTTCTGGCCACTATTGTAAATAAGCTCTTTGCTACAGCAAACAATTTTTTTATTTTTTTCCCCCACCCTACAATTCCAGGCTCCAAATGCTGCTTTTCCAGACAAACATCATTTAGAAATTGGCAAATGTGCCATAAACATTGCGCAATTTGAAGGTAATGAATTGTGGATAATAGCAGCATTTCTCAAACTAGCGACAAGGTTCATTTAGACTTAATGTTCAGAAGCGGTAAATCTGGATAAATCCTCACCACCCTGGCATGGCACTTTTGCAGACTTCTGCCTGCTCTTGCTTTTGACAGCGAGCCTTGGTGACATTATGATACACTGTCCACTCATGAGACATGCGGTTACAACCGTTTCAGGTATGCCCCTCCCCCTTCCAGGTATTATACACATTTACATTTATTAGACGCTTTTATCCAAAGCGACTTACAAATGAGAGCACACTCACAGACACACACCAATGGTAGCAGAGCTGCATGCAAGGTGCTAGCTTGCCATCGGGGGCAACTTAGGGTTCAGTGTCTTGCCCAAGGACACTTCGGCATGGGATCACCCGGGCCGGGATTCGATCCACCAACCCTACGATTAGTGGATTAGTTTACAACCAGCTCTACCGACTGAGCCACAACCTCCCCATACACACAGTCTCTTTTTCATTATGTAGCTCTTTGAGTTGATGAAAGGAAATGTTTCTGTTTTTGATTTCCATCTTCTTGTTGCTCATTCTGTCAAGTAGCGCTCAGACTACTACTTCACCAGACGCATATGGAGCAAATATCATGCTCACTCGGTTTGTTTACACGCATAGCAGATGAGGTTTTGTTTGTTCGTAGACAGATGTGTCAGATTGAAAATTAGATTTACTATACAGTGTGGCATATTTCCCAGCAGCGTGAAAGTGATGTGCATTAAAATGCTCTACATTAATCAATGTTTTTGTTTCATTATACAGCACGTGGCAGGCAGTTAGGACCCGTTGTTTTCGGCACACTATCGAGCTGACACCTTACAGGCAACCTTAAATTAGATTTTGTAAAATGGGATTCGGAGTCCTTTCATGGCAGGCGCAGGGTTACAATTTGAGTTGGTGACAAGGATTTAATTTTAAAGCACAATCAAGAGCTGAAATGCTTGTAGCTGTTATAAAGTGTCGGGCCCGGTTCTTCTGAACGTCGGACGTGATGCATAATGCGATCCGGGTTCTCGATCACGAGTTTGCAATGTAAGTAAGAAATGAAGTCGCTCTCTGAGTACAAATCCTGTCCCATCTTGAGGAAATTATAGGGTTTACTACAACAGACTGGGATCAAGCGCTCACTGAAGCTTGGACATCTTTTCAACGGAGCGCTTTCTTCTGCCGAAACCCATCAGTGTACATCCAGACAAGTATTATAAAGAACTGAAAAGTGCACCTTTTGAAGACAGAGAAACATTTCAGTATCAGCAAAGCTTTCAAATGCGACCTACAAAACAGCAGATTCTATCGAGCAGATTACCGTGAATATTAATTCATGCTCCGTTTGTACTCTTGTGCTCTCAAAATAAATAAATAATTACAATAAAAAAGGTATGTGAATAGATTACTGCTTACAATTAGCCCAATATTAAGAAGTTCCAGAGGTTAATAATGGTATGAAATGCTTGATGGATGATTAACTGGAACAGGGAACTTGAAAAAACTCAATTATTTAAGCTCTTAGGGAAGTTGCTTCAAACCCGGATTAAGTCGAATCTTAGACTGAATTAAGAAGTCAGAGGGGATTCTCAGATGCAAATCCTTTTCAAGTCTAGAACTGGATATAATATGTTTTCAGAAAAGCTGTGCTTAACGCTTATCGCCTGTTCTATAAGGATCAGACTTTCCTTTCTTTCAGTGATTATCACGACATGCAGGCGTCTCTATAGACACTGACAGAAAAGAAAAGAAAGTTTCTTGTTTCCCAAAGCAGATCACATAAATAATGTTCAGACCAGGTCCGGTATGTATCGTTAATCAGTTTAACCCTTAAAAACATATCCACAGGTTTATTACTTAATAATTGCATGCATTCATTTGGACTTTTTCTAAAAACAAACAAAGACAACAACAACAAAAACAACCCACATGCAGCAGTTATGCTCTTTTGGTCTTACGCTATACGAGGCTTACTTAAAAAAAAACAAACAAACAAAAAAAAAAAAACAATGGTGGTGGGGGGTGTAGGATTTGTTTGGGGTTTTTGTTTACATGATGAAACCTTGGGATTGCAAATGAATGGAGTAATAAAGAGAATAATGGTTTATATAGCATGGGAATGGTATAGAGGTGATTTTAAATCATATATATTTCTAAACTGTTTTATGAGTGTGACCACCATCTATCAGAAGTATTCAAACATTTTCCCCATAAGGCCTAGTTCCTGGAATAAATTATTTATCAATTTGTATAGCGCTTTTTACAATGGTACATTGTCTCAAAGCAGCTTTTACAGAAATATCTTTTTTTACATTTTTACATTTACAAGCGACTTAGTAATGAGACACACTCACACACCAATGGTAGCAGAGCTGCATGCAAGGTGCTAGCTTGCCATTGGGGGCAACTTAGGGTTCAGTGTCTTGCCCAAGGACACTTCGGCATGGGATCACCCGGGCCGGGATTCGAACCACCAACCCTACGATTAGTGGATTAGTGGACAACCCGCTCTACCGACTGAGCCACAGCCGCCCATCAAGCCACGTCGTCCCATTATTGTCTATTAATTCATTTCCATAGCGTTTTCAACAATGAACACTGTCACAAATCAGCTTTACAGAAATATACAGTATAAACATACATTTTAAATGCAGAAATTTGTCCCTAACGAGATGTGACGCTGGCGAGGAAAAACTCCCTGAGACGCTATGAGGAAGAATCCTGGAGAGGAGCCAGACGCAAAAGAGAACCCATCATCATCTGGCTGCTACCATTGGTGTGTGAATGTGTCTCATTTGTAAGTCGCTTTGGTTAAAAGCGTCTGCTAAATGAATAAATGTAAATGTAAAATCGTTATTGCCATGACGACGATTTGTAAAGTGTTAGAACTGACACACTTTGAATACCTCTGCCATACATTAAAATCTTATAGGTACACGATTGATTATTTTACTGTGTGAAAGGTGCATTAATAAAGCTACATAATATGTTCCTTATAGGACACCATCACCCCAGTGACATGTGTTCATCCCCTTCATAGAAACCGTCTGCTCTTGGTTTGAGTGTAGAATATCTGGAATTGAGAAAATAGTACCGCCTAAATGCTCGACTTTGTTAACGTTGTAGCAAATGGTTCTTAGGTATTGTGCTTCTGACTGCCACAGGGCCATGAGCGCGCGCTCTCTTAGCGCAGAGTCGGACATTAGCCTGCTGTGAAAGGTGTATCTGCTCACCTTGCTGGACCTTTCTTTTTACATCTCTGACATGTCGGCGTATTCTAACGCAGAGAGAGAACCATTAAGGAATAAAAGTGTTCCTTTAGCTCTTCCTGCAGGGGAAAACAAAAAACCTCCAGTCACAGACTACAGCGTCTGAGACACCTCTGTGTGTTGTGTGTGTGTGTGTGTGTGTGTGTGTGTGTGTGTACACAGCAGTATGAGGTGATGGAATTCTCAGCTTGGAGTTGATGCAGTCATCCTAATGGCGGATTGGATTTATAGAAGTCAAGGCCTTACTCACAAGGGTTTTGTGTGTGTGTGTGTGTGTGTGTGTGTGCTGTATGAGCTGCTGAAAGATGAAGTGATCCAAGATAAGTCTCATCATAAAGTGTATGTGATTGAGCAATAGCTTGGAGTATGCTAGTTCATGAATCATGTCTCAGGCCGACTCTCGCAGTTCTAATATCTCTGTCAAACAAAATAATACTCAATTTAAACAACGGACTGGGAAAAAACGTTTTTGTTATACAGTGTGCATAAGGATGCCGTGGGATTTTTATTATTTTTTTTCCCACTATAGAACAATATAATAAGAAATAAACAACTTCTGAACATTTCTGTTGCACTAAGCATCCCCAATGCACCAGCAAGACTTGAGTAGGTTTTTTTGTTTATTTTTGGAATCAATGGATATGGATCGAGTATAGTCAACCATTCAGAGTGCATACAAAACTGTAATGATAAGCTCATTAGACTAGATTCATGCCAAATGAACATTTTTACTTGGAGTAAATATTTTCTCTTTGAAGTTAATTAAAAAAAATGGCTTAGTGGTTAGCACGTTCTCACCGGAGCCAAGTGTGTGTGGAGTTTGCATGTTCTCCCCGTGCGTCCGGGGTTTTCTCCGGGTACTCCGGTTTCCTCTCCCGGTCCAAAGACATGCATGTTAGGCTGATTGGCGTGTCTAAAGTGTCCGTAGTGTATGAATGGGTGTGTGAGTGTGTATGTGATTGTGCCCTGCGATGGACTGGTACCCTGTACCCTGCGGTGGACTGGTACCCTGTCTAGGGTGTACTCTGCCTTGTGCCCGATGCTTCCTGGGATAGGAAAAAAGAGTAAGCGGTAGTGGATGGATGGATGGATGGACTATTTTATTCAGCATCGTGTTACTGACTTTGTGACTATTACACATGCTGAACATGCAAAGGTGATGTTGACATGATAGCCAGTATCTTTCCAGTGAATCTGGAAATATGTATTACGCAGTTGGCGTTGAATTTTCGCGATTGCCGTGTTGGACCAAATCAATATAAATAAATCAATTCAGGCTACATTTGTACACTATAATAAACATCATGTTATATTCATATTATAACATGCATTTACTGATGTGTAGACGCTATTGTGTGATGTGATATATATACTGTATATATA
>JAFFST010054781.1:106158-113658 GCA_022414735.1 Noturus placidus | reverse complement strand
ATACTCTCTCTCGTACTCTCTCTCTCGTTCTCTCTCTTTCTCTCGTATTCTTTCTCTCGTTCTCTCTCTCTCTTTTTCGTACTCTCTCTCTCTCTCTTTTTCTCTCTCTTTCTCTCTCATACACTCTCTCGTACTCTCTCTCTCTCGTACTCTCTATCTCTCTCTCTCATACACTCTCTCCCTTATACTCTCTCTCTCGTACTCTCTCTTTCTCTATCTCTCTCTCTATCTATCTCTCTCTTTCTCTCTCTCTCTCATACACTCTCTCTCTTATACTCTCTCTCTCTCGTACTCTCTCTCTCATACTCTTTTTGTCTCTATCTCTCTCTCTTTCTCTCTCATACTCTCTCTCTCTTTCTATCTCGTACACTCTCTCTCATACTCTCTCTCTTGTACTCTCTCTCTCTCTCGTACTCTCTCTCTCTCTTTCTCTCTCGTACTCTCTCTCGTACTCTCTCTCGTACTCTTTCTCTCTCGTACTCATTCTTTATCTATCTCTCGCTCTTTCTCTCTCGTACTCTCTATTTCTCTCTCGTACACTCTCTCATACTCTCTCTCTCTCTTTCTCTCTCGGACACTCTCTCGTACACTCTCTCTTGTACTCTTTCTCTCTCGTACTCTCTCTCTCTCATACTCTCTCTTGTACTCTCTCTCTCTCTCTTTCTCTCTCGTACTCTCTCTTTCTCTCTCGTACTTACTCTCTCTCTCACACTCTCTCTCTTTCTCTCTCGTACTCTCTCTCACTCTCTCGTTCTCTCTCTCGTACTCTCTCTTACTCTCGTACTCTCTCTCTTGTACTCTTTCTCTCTCATACTCTCTCGTACTCTCTCTCTCTTTCTCTCTCTCTCTCATACTCTCTCTCGTACTCTCTCTCTCTTTCTCTCTCGTACTCTCTCTTTCTCTCTCGTACTCACTCTCTCTCTCATACTCTCTCTCTCTTTCTGTCTCATACTCTCTCTCACTCTCTCTCGTTCTATCTCTCGTACTCTCTCTTACTCTCTCTCACTCTCTCGTACTCTCTCTCGTACTCTCTCTATCTCTATCTCTCTCTCTCTTTCTCTCTCTCTCTCTTGTACACTCTCTTATACTCTCTTTCTCTCTCATACTCTCTCTTTCTCTCTCGTACTCACTCTCTCTCTCATACTCTCTCTCTTTCTCTCTCATACTCTCTCTCACTCTCTCGTACTCTCTCTCATACTCTCTCTATCTCTATCTCTCTCTCTTTCTCTCTCTCTCTCGTACACTCTCTTATACTCTCTCTCTCATACTCTCTCTTTATCTATCTCTCTTTCTTTCTCTCTCGTACACTCTCTCTCATACTCTCTATCTCTCTCTCTTTCTCTCTCATACTCTCTCTCTTTCTCTCTCGTACACTCTCTCATACTCTCTCTCTCGTACTCTCTCTCTCTCGTACTCTCTCTCTCTCTCTTTCTCTCTCGTACACTCTCTCTCATACTCTCTCTCTCGTACTCTCTCTCTCGTTCTCTCTCTTTCTCTCGTACTCTCTCTCTTGTTCTCTCTCTTTCTCTCGTATTCTCTCTCTCGTTCTCTCTCTCTCACTCTCTCGTACTCTCTCTCTCTCTCTCACTCTCTCGTACTCTCTCTCTCGTAATCTCACTCTCTCTCTCTCTCTCTCTCTCTCGTTCACTCTCTCTCATACTCTCTCTGTCTTGAACTCTCTCTCTCTCTCTGACTCTCTCGTACTCTCTCTCTCTCTTTCTCTCTCGTACTCTCTCTCTCATAGTCTCTCTCTTTCTCTCTCATACTCTCTCTCTCGGACTCTCTCTCTCTCTCTCTCTCTCTCTCTCTCTCTCTTCTGTCCCGAAGACTTTATTCTAGTGTAAAACTTCAGCTCAAAGCCTTTTTTCCCTGTCTTTTACAAAGCACTGACACTGTTGAACGAATGCATTGATACAAACCTGGGATTTACTTTACAGCCGGCACTACTGTCCGAGGCTGTTGCTATAGAAAATTAATCCACACCTTCTGAGTTCAACAGCACTGTGGTATAAAAACAAACATAACACCTTAGTTCAGCTACAATGGAGACTCTCTCCTCAGTCATATATTTTGGCAACAGCTGTTCATGCCCTTTGGCCTGTTAGGAAACACCGGTACACACACACACACACACACACACACACACGAAACACGTTTCATTGAACTATCCCACACCCCCATCCCTCCTCGCTCTGATTTTCTCCCTCCCTTCGTCCCTCCTTTCTCTTTCCACCCCTCTTCCACCACATGGGCTGTCTGTCCCTCCTGAGTGCACAAAGAAAACTCTATTCCCCTCTAAATGAGATTTTCCAGAGGAAGGAAAGCGAGAAAGAATGAGAGAGAGAGAGAGAGAGAGAGAGAGAGAGATAGAGAGAGAGCGCTCCTCTTAGGTCTACTCATACTGCAGCTAAGCTGTGTGTGTGTCTGCAGTTGGAACTCATGATAAACGCTAATGCTAAATTGGGCATCCACTAAGCATACTGCAGCTATAAAGCATTGATTGGCTCTGTCTCCTTGCACAGCGTGTTAGCATTTTAGCGCACCATATGGAGCGAGTTTAAGGGCACGCTGGACTGTGGACAGAGTGGCCAGTGGACATGGCCTTCTGTTTTGGAAGGCGTAAGAAGAGGGTAGGTGAACTTAACATGCTTGAATCGAGTAATCTATTTTGCTCTGTGAAAGTTAATCTACCATGCTTACCTTTCACTGCGTAAAATGCTTTTATTTGCAAAATGAGCTCTTTTCCCTTCAATAACTTACCCTGATTGGGCGTTCTTGTTGTTTTGATGAGGATCCTAAACTTTTTTTTCATCCTCCACTGCACTTCAAGATCACGACTTTATGCTTTATAGTCTTCACATCCTCAAACGCTATCCTAAAACTAGTACAAATAGGTCATGGGTTCTAAGAATAGCATTCGAATGAAAAGTTTTGGCTCTGAATCACTCAAACGTCTCACCGCTCAGTAATAAGGTCTATGGTTCTTTCACATTATTTAATTTCCTTACAAACGTTTGACAAGCCTCTCCTATTATTTAACAGAATAATTATATTTAAAGACTTTTTTTCATTACGGAATGAACCGAGATGCCTGCAGAGATTAATTTGATATTATAGATGTATTCGAATAAAGGGAAACACAGCATATGGGAGGCTCATTTTTTGCTCTCCTTGAGCTTTAATAGCTCTATAATCCATTCAGAATAGGTGAGTGAGTTAGTTGTGATTTCTTTTTAGTTCAGCTTAAAAAGACATGAGACTTCAGAATGTGCGATGTTCTCCATTCGCCTGTGGCTGTCAGTGGAGAGACAGAGCTTTCCCTTATATTTATCGTTCAGTGAAGAATGTAGCAGCAGCTGCTGTCTAACTTATAGGCTTAAAGCACATGTGCTCTGTGTGTGTGTCTGTGTGTGAGAGATCATTGGCATTTGTCGGGGTTCTGACCGGGGGGTCTGGTCGTAGCAGCTGGGTCTTGTTTTTGAACGTTGGCTACGCTGAGTGGCTGATGACAGTTCCTCATCACACTTTCTTTAGCTCGCAAGCATCACTCGTGTTTCATCAGAAGTTCCACCAAGAAATCACAAGTATAATAATGCTGTGGAGTGGAGTAGTTAAGTATGAGTAATAATATTTCACAGTGTTCAATTCTTCTTGTCTCGCCAAAGAAAATGGTGGCAAGGTTCAATGGAGACAAATATGGTGTAGGTTTCAGTGTCATTTCATGTGAGGAAGGTGATGGAGATGTGTTGTTTTTACCGTTAAAACTTGATTATGAATCTCAACAGTTAAAGGTCTGGGTTACCGATCAGAATAGGGGGAGGGGATTGATCAAGGCCCTTAATCTCAGCTCCAGGGGACCGTATCATGGCTGACCCTGCGCTCTGACCACAAATTCATATCAAGCTGGGAAATGTGAAAAAAAAGTCTTTCACTATGCTGTAATGTATATGTGACAAATAAAGGCTTCTTCTTCTTCTTCTTCTTCTTCTTCTTCTTCTTCATATCATGCAACACTTGTCAAGGTGCATACCATTTTACTATAACAGAGGCTTTTATTTAAACGCCCAATGCTCTTTGTGAATTCCTTTTCAGCTATACTTTTAACCTACATCTAGAGTGTTGAAGCTCCCATCAGTACCCACATCTCTGTAAATAACTACTCACCAGCTGCTGGAGAAGCTTGGGGTCTGTATGGGCATTTGTGCTGTGAAAAGGGATTTTCCAAACTGCCTTGTCACTGCCCACCCATCCCCACTCGCCCCAGACATACAGTACAAGTGGCCATACATTTCTAGATAGATTGCAACAAATCCAGTAGTAACCGCTATTTGATTAATAATTAACCAATAGTAATGCATAAATTAGATCAAATGGATAAGTGAATGGATGGATGGCTGGATTGATGTAGTTAATACGGAAGTTATATAATTAAGTAAATACCTTGAAAATCCATGAATGGGTTTATTAGTAATTATGTAAGTAGGATAATCACAAAGGAAGTCACATGCAAGGAAGTAAATGTGTAAGGAAGAAAGTTAGTTAATTCGTAAGTTATTAAATGAGAAAGGAAGGAAGGAAAAAGTGCATATGTGATTACTGTAAGTTATTTAATGACTCAACAATGACGGGAAAATAAATAAAGAATGGAGGAATGGAGGATACACGTAAGGAAAGAATATCTAGAAAATATGTAAATAAGCCAAAAGGAAAGAACGGGGAAACAAGGCAACTAATTAGGTTTGTTAATAAATAAGCAAATGAGGAAATAAAAAAAAAAAAAATGAAGGAAGAAAAAGAAAGAAGGAAGAAATTAAGGAAGGAAGGAAGGAAGTAATGAAGGAGTGAAGGAAGTAAAGAACGAAGAAAGGAAAGAAAGAACGAAGAAAGGAAGGAAATAATGAAGGAGTTAAGGAAGTAAAGAAAGAAGAAAGGAAAGAAAGAAGGAAGAAATTAAGGAAATAATGGAGTATAGTTAGTAAAGAAGAAAGAAAGGAAATAAAGAAGGAAGAAAGGAAGGAAGTAAAGAAGGAAGAAAAGAAATAAAGAAGGAAGAAAGGAAGGAAGTAATGAAGGAGTGAAGGAAGTAAAGAATGAAGAAAGGAAATAAAGAAGGAAGAAATTAAGGAAATAATGGAGTATAGTTAGTAAAGAAGAAAGAAAGGAAATAAAGAAGGAAGAAAGGAAGGAAATAATGGAGTGAAGGAAGTAAAGAAAGAAGAAAGGAAAGAAAGAAGGAAGAAAATATGTAAGTAAGCCAGAAATGAAGTCAGCAAAAGATGGAAGGATAGAAGAAAGGAAATAAATAAAGAAATGTACCATCAGGGACGCATGAATAAAACCCTGTCTGTAATAGTAATATGGACTTCCTAAGGCCTGTATATTCAAAGTGTATATGAGGAACCTGGAGGCCCTTAGCAGTTCTGCTTCACCCAACTGAAGCTGTGTCATAGACTTCATGTACACACACACGTACACACACACACACACACACATACACACACACACATACACACCAATCCTCCTTTTTAGCCACTGAGCAAAACAAATTTCCAGTTCCTGTAGTTATTAGCAAACTTTTGTGGCAGGCTACGCTAATTGAGCTGTGTGCTCAGGCAGTCAGAACAAACTGAGTGCTCAGTGCTGAGTGTGTTGAGACTCTTGTCAATGCTGCATGGCGGCTTGGCTCATAAAAACCTGACAGCACACTTCACACACATCTGTTCTACCAGATTGATGGAAGAAATGTAAAACCCAGGAGATATTGTAAAATGCTTGGAAGAATTGAGAATTTCCATAAATCGAGTAAAATGCTAATATTAAACTCGGGACTTGGGAAGGTTAGTTGAACCTGACCACACTTTGAAAGTCAGTCGTTCTCACCATGGCAACCATAACGAAACAATCCAACTTGAAAAGCATCTGCTATGATTTACATATATGTATATTCTTCCAGTTTAACCAATTCCCACCCGCTTTCTAGTTCTGTAAAACGCAGGAAGCCCCTCACCACATCTTTTCAAATATCACAGAACAGCAGGACATGCTTGGAGGGCAGCAAAAATTACTGCCAATCTCTTACACACACACACACACACACACACACACACACACACACACACACACACACACAGACACACACACACACAAGAGAGGGTAGTGAGTAAAGCTATCTTTCCCATCCTGAAAGCATGGCCAGTTATGCTCACTTGGACTGCAGTCACGTCCATGAGTGCCTTTGGCATCATTCGAATTTGCAACATTAAACTTTAAACATTATGCTAATCAGGAGCCTTGGATCACTTATAATGGATATCTGTCTCCAGTATTCACGGTCTCAATTCTCCACTCTGCATATTCATTTGAAAGGGGAATACTCGGCAGTCTTTACACAGAAGATGGGATTAATCATAAAGCAAAAGGCTGGATGTATCGGGGGAAAGAAAATGGCTGTGGACCTGTTCTGATCAAATCCCACACATTTGTTCCAGTGTTGTGATGTCTGTGAAATAATGAGAACTAATGGGCCTGCTGTTGATCAGGTGGTAGAGCGGGTTGTCCACTAATCGTAGGGTTGGCGGTTCGATTCCCGGCCCACATGACTCCACATGCCGAAGTGTTCTTGGGCGAGACACTGAACCCAGAGTTGCTCCAGATGGCAAGTTAGCGCCTTCCATGGCAGCTCTGCTACCATTGGTGTGTGTGTGTGTGTGTGAATGGGTGACAGTGTAAAGCGCTTTGGATAAAAGCGCCATATAAGTGCGTTATTTACCATTTAAATGTTCCTTTGTAAAAGAAGATGTGTCCCTTTCTGTGTAGCTGTATTGTATTGTGTAGTGGCAATGAAAGACCACCTAATCAGCCATTTCGTGTGACTCAGAAGTCAGTCTGAAGAGATCCTAGCCGTGCTGATGGACAGAGTAATAGATAGAAATGATGCACGATGCATTCTTGACAAACTCCCGGATACTGTGAAGAGAGAACGGAGAGCGATTTCAACCTTCATCTTCTTCTCCGAAGGTGGATAATAGGCCTGCTTCTGGTTTTTTAATAGGTTTTTTTTTTCGTCTTACAATCGAATTTCTAATCACATTAAAGTTATAAACTATAAACAGGAGTTTAACAAGCTGACATAAAAAGTAGTGGTAGCAATAAAGGATTGCATTTTCTTCGGGCTGTTTCTTCAAGGGGGGGGGTTGGGGGGGGGATAGAAAACTCGTGTAGTGAAATGCCAGTTTATGAGGAACACCAATCTAGTACCTAATAAACTGGTAGATCAGAGGCATACAGATCTTTCAATTCATATGCAATTTAATTTAAGGTACGAACTTCTAGACAGGCCAATTAAAGTTCTAGTAAAACGCAACCATTATACTTTTTAGAAAGTTAAGGGCTAATAACTATCCAGTGAATCCAGTGAAGGGCGGCTGTGGCTCAGTCAGTAGAGCGGGTTGTCCGCTAATCGTAGGGTTGGCGGTTGGAATCCCGGCCCGGGTGATCCCA
>JAFFST010054781.1:87148-100233 GCA_022414735.1 Noturus placidus | reverse complement strand
GAGCTGCATGCAAGGTGCTAGCTTGCCATCAGGGGCAACTTAGGGTTCAGTGTCTTGCCCAAAGACACTTTGGCATGGGATCACCTGGGCCGGGATTCGAACCGCCAACCCTACAATTAGTGGATTAGTGGACAACTCGCTCTACCGACTGAGCCACAGCCGCCCAATATATAATAATATATAATATATTTCCACTTCCCGAGAAGAAATGACTTCCCCAAACCTAGCTCCAATCTTTTCCATTCTTAACACGATCCAATATCCGATCGTGATCCGATTTTCTCTGATATCCGATCCACCATTTTTGAGGAACATCAGCATAATCCTGATACCGGTGCCATCTCTAATATGAGCATATGAATGAATCCTAGTATGTGCATGGGCAGTGTTTACGATTGCAGAAACAAAATATATCCACTAGGGTATACGAGGGATACAAGATGCTCTTTTAAATTCATCACGGTCTATGTGGATCAGGACTGTCACTGCACATAAGCATGTCCTCGATGGAATGGTTTTACATGCTTGCTTGCTTGTTCGTCTTAATTAACCTTCAGAACAGTTTGAAAGAAGCAAGAGGGTCCATGTCCAATGCACCAACATTCTAATTAAATAGCTGCTCTTAAAGTCATCATGCTGAACAAATATATCGCTGTCTTCACCTCAGTGATGCCACACGTAAGGTTAATTTGAATTTATTTATGGCATAAGATGGCTGTCTCGAGGAGATCAGCAACTGTTTTGTTGCTACAGTATCGCAGATCTGCTTTTCCTAATTGGATCTTTAATTACAGCTACACCTATTACTACCAGCTGATGTGCTACATGTGGGGTTTTTAAATGGCTTTATGGCCATTAAGTTCAGCACAGGAGATGTCAGAGATGCGAGCCATAATTAGGCAGACAGTGTTAATAGATGGTGTTCTGCTCCATTCAGACCCAATGGTCCAGGGTGCACAAGCACCCAACTCAGTTTGTATCCACTTTCCTCTAATATCAGAGTGCTGCTAGACACTCCCTCCTGCTCTCTGGAAAGTGTAACCTTGTTCGGCCTCTACAGTGCATGTCTAATGAACATGAGTTTGTTATTAATGTCTCATTTCAGAGACTGACGGTGCAGCCAGGCTTTGCAATCCTTATGCCGTGTATACGCTACTACCGGCAACACTGATGTATATGAGTACTTCATAATGTTACATTTTTTTTTTAACACTTTATTATGATTCTATCACTACTTTCAGTGTCTTAGCTTTCGTTAACTAGATTCGGTATAAGTCTATGTTTAATTATATTCCTGCATCTTTGTTAATACCCATTCTATAGAGGTAAAACAATGTCAATGTACAGTGGGTCCAATTATACTTCAATTACGATCATGTGCATATATGCTTGTATGTCTAAAGACATACACTTGAGGGTACGACCTCAGTGACAAGTGTTTGTACCTTTTTTCTCCTTGTGAGCACAGGTCAAGCTGCTATATTTATCACAGTGTGATGATCAGAATGTTATAGTGCATAGTTAACAGTTCTAGCTAAGAGTCTTCTTGTTTGTCCTCTTGAATGACAGAATGATCGGAAAGAGGTAAGACAATCTTCTTGAGATAAGGCCAGCTTGGCATCAGGTCAAATCACATTGCTTAGTGTGCTGCATTTCTTGACATCAAAAGTTAGTGCCAAGAACATCGTTGCTATGCAGATGAAAAGCAGAATTGAAGGAACGTTGTTGGAAGAGAGATCCTGGGTCTGGGCCAGGGCCAAATTGGTTTTATATGTGTCATATACTGTACAGTATGTTCAGAACCCTGACTGGAATATTATTTCAAGCATAATCTGGCTCAACAGGTAGTGTTCCAGGGTCACTCGTTGGATCCTGAGCTCAGGTCACTCTCTGTGCAGAGTTTGGGATGTTCTCTCTGTGTCCGTGTGGGTTTCCTCCAGGTACACTGTCTATTCAGAACTCACAATCTGCCGGTGGATATGTGATTGTGTGTGCATGATGCTCTAGGATGGACTGGGGCATCTAGTGTGTATTCTCACCTACCACCCAGTATTCTGGGATAGGTTCTGGAACCACTGCAATCCTGGCCAGAATAAAATAGTTACTGAAGATGAATCCCACTATTGGCTGCAGCCGTCCAGGGTTGCCAGAGTGGATTACTGTGCGCATATTTAGTTTTGGAGCAAGTTTTACGCTGGATCCCCTTCCTGGAGCAACCCTCCCCATTTATCTGGGTGCACAGAGAAGGAACACTTATGCTACTCCAACCACTGGAATTGAAACAGTTAGAAACATCATGATGCCTCTTATGGACTTGTCGAATGCCTGGCATATTCCCAAGAGATGAAATGTTCTAAGAGTTTCAGCACGCAGCAAAGAAACTTTGGTTCAGTTCTGAAATCCAAATTTAGACTGTGAGTAAGCCTGTACACCCCCAGTGGCTTGGGTTGGCACCCAGCATGGGATTCAAACCCACGCTGAGATCAAGAGTCCTGTGCTCTACCAACTGAGCTAGCCAGGCACCCTCTGGTTACTGAAGATAAATAAATGAATGCAAACATCCCTCCATCCATCCATCTTCTACCACTTACTCCTTTTCAGGGTCACGGGGAACCAGGAGCCTATCCCAGGAAGCATCGGGCACAAGGCGGGGTACACCCTGGACAGGGTGCCAGTCCATCGCAGGGCACAATCACATATACACTCACACACACATTCATACACTACGGACACTTTAGACACGCCAGTCAGACTAACATGCATGTCTTTGGACTGGGGGAGGAAACCAGAGTACCCGGAGAAAACCCCCGCAGTATGGGGAGAACATGCAAACTCCACACACACAAGGCCCCGGCGGGACTCCAGTCCCTGACCCTGGAGGTGTGAGGTGAACGTGCAACCACTAAGCCACCGTGCGCCCCCAAAAGCAAACATACGTTGTTTAATCCAATGTTTACACCTGGCTAGTTTGCTCACGTTCATCTGCATTGGACTATATTGTAGTGTACTTATTGTATTCTTCTTCTTCTTCTTCTTCTTCTTCTTCTTCTTCTTCTTATTATTATTATTATTATTATTATTATTATTATTATTATTATTATTATTATTATAACAGCCAATGTGTGTGGGGAAAAATTGGTCATTTGTAATATACAGAGTGGACATTTAGTCTAAAATTGGATCTAAGATGTAAACCAATTTTCTTTTTCTCTCTCTCTTTTTTTTTTTTTTTTTTTTTTTTTGCTGTGTGATGAAAGTTTTAGAACATTGCATCTCTTGGGATCTTTGCATGCCAGGCATTAGACAGAGGTCCATATGGGGCCTTGTGAAGTTTCAAACTGTTTCATTCCCAGTGGTTGAAGTAGCATCAACGGTCCTTCTCTGTGTGCTCCAGCAGACATGACGAGTTTGGAGAACGCTTTGTTTCCGAGTCTTTAAATGCCATCAGCTGGGATGTGTTTGCTTGATCTCTCTTTTTGGATCAGAAGGCTATTTGAGCAAAAACAGAGTGTGTTGTGAGAGAGCATCATTCTAAAAACGCTTCTCTCCAAGCCGAACACCCACAGGCGCACTAGGCTTTTTAAGATGATGACTATATTACTAGCGCAGCGAGTGACCTGAAAACAGAGTCACCGTACCGAACTTTATACCCAGCATTTGTCTGACAAAAGACAGAGGGAGGTTTTTTTTTATAACTTTTGCCATCTAGTGTTTCGACATCTCGAACAGAGCCCTTGTGCTTCATGTTTCATCTGAGCACCATTTCCTTCTCGCCTGCAGCTCTGGCACTAAGCATAGCAAGCTCGCATGAATAAGTGAGCCCGCTGAGTCTGCATGAATAAGTGAGCAGGAAGAACAAGAGGCAGAGGGAGTATAAGAAGGAGGGCTGAAGGCACAGTCCCGGAAGAAGGTGACAGGGGTCTGATTGTAGAGAGAGGGCTTCTGGATGCTATTGGATGTACCAGAGGAAAGATTCGCCAGTTGTGGTCAGCAGTTTTTCCGAGTGGAGAAGTAGTGCATCATGGGAATTGATCTTGCACACGTCCTGTGCTGACTTTTCAAACATTACTCAGGGGATTTCACCGTGTCTTTGTGGTCTTATCTAGGGATCAACCGATTTTGGTGAGACAATAAACGCCAGTATCGGTGTGTGTAATGTGTAGTCCTGGCCTTAAACCCACTGAAAAGCCTTTGTTTTGTTTTGTTCTCTTCAAGGTTCAATTAGCAAATTAGCTCCTGGCGCAGCACAAACGCATAAAACACTTAACAGGGCTATATATTACAACCGCGATTAGATTGAAGAATGCAGAAGAGATGAGGAACGGAAGAAAGGAAGAGAGAATTAAAAGAGAGGCATGTGGTGAATCCTGAAAAGATTTCTCATCCTTTTAGTGCTCATTTACCTCCCATAGGGAACCGTTAAAACGTCAAGACTATTATCGGCCATGCAACTTGTTGTCGGTAGACAGCAATTATCCACTGTCCGCTGCTTTAATAAATGTGTCACAGCTGCCCGTGGAACGGTATCATGGGTAATCATACAGTAATTTCTCTTGTCTCGGAATGTGACTGAGCTGTTTTAGAAATGAGTGCTCCTGGCCTCACGCTGTGCTTATTTCTGATGCACCGGCGGTGCACTGCTCATATGAGCCAGTACAGAAGCCAACACACATTTAGCCATTGTCAAGACAGAAGAAGACAAATGTGTTCAGACACACTCTCAAGAGCACCAAGATTCCTTTTTAAGTGCCTTCAATCAAAGTCAACCTGATTTCACTCTTGCAAGTCTGTAATTTGCATGACTCACCTGAGAAATAAGAAGTTACGTTCAACTTTATAGTTCTAAGTGGGGTTAGAGGTCATATCGTTTCTTTTTTTTTTTTTTGTCTTCTTACTTTTAACTTGTTTTTTACTATTTAAAATGCATAATTTCTCTGAAGATCATATGTCAAAAGCCTCCTGATGGTGCTTTTATGTTTCTCAGATAGTTTAAGTTATAATTAGGAAGTGTATCACTAGCATTAGTTACTTGTACTTCTAAGGACTTTCCCTGTCATGCAAACGCGTATAGTGTAAATGGTCTGCACTTACATAGCGCTTTTATCCAAAGCACTTTACACTGGTTCTCATTCACACATTCACACATATATTCACACACCAATGGTAGCAGAGCTGCCATGCAAGGCGCTAACTTGCCATCGGGAGCAACTTGGGGTTCAGAGTCTTGCCCAAAGACACTTTGGTATATGGAGTCATGTGGGCTGGGAATCGAACCGCCAACCCTACGATTAGTGGACAACCCGCTCTACCACCTGATCCACAGCCGAATATAGTGTATTCAGTGCTTGGAGATGTAAGGAATAAAACATGTCATGTCATGCGAAGCGAAGGGTGGTTAATGGTACAACATCAACTATGCTGATTATTACCTTATAACAGCATGACCCTGCTTAACTCCTCTATTACCACAGCAAATTAAATAAATAAATAAACAAATAAATAAATAAATGATATAACTTTTTTGTCAGTTATTTACAATTGGCAATATTTCTCCAATATGACAAGTTTTTGTGAGCCTGTGTAGCCAGTGTAGCCTCCGATTCCTGTTCTTGCCTGACAGCAGTGGAATCTGATGCAGTCTTCTTCTGTTGTGCAGTCCAGGATACTTTTCTGCTCACCACGGCTGTAAAGAGTGGTTATTTGAATTACCATAGCCTCTCCATCAGCTTTAACCAGTCTGGCCATTATCCTCTGATTTCTCTCATTAACAAGGCATTTCACTAACAGACCCGCCTCTCACTGAATGTTTATAGTTGGGTTGTTTGTAATTCCCACCATTCTGTGCAAACTCTAGAGTCTGTCGTGTGTGAAAACCCAAGAGATCAACAGTTTCTAAACTACTCAAACCAGCCCGTTCTGCCACCAACAACCGAATCACTGTAATCACATGTGTCACATGATTCTGATATTTGGAGTGAACATTAAATGTAGCCCTTGACATGTCTATGCATTGCTCTTCTGTGAGATGATTGGCTGATTGGATAAATGGTAAAATGGCGCACGTTGTGTTTCATTCATCCATTCACACACACACACACACACCAATGGTAGCAGAGCTGCCATGCAAGGCGCTAACTTGCCATCAGGAGCAACTTAGGGTTCAGTGTCTTGCCAAAGGCAACTTCGTCATGCGGGCTGGGAATTGAACCGCCAACCCTACGATTAGTGGACAACCCGCTCTACCAACTGAGCCACAACCAGATAAGTACATGAATGAGCAGATGTGCAGTTGTCAGAAACTCTGATATCACAAATTGTTAGTATTTGACTTTAAGGGACATTCATACACAACTTAGGTAGGGAATTAATGCTTACAGTAATTCTAATAGCCAGTAACTGCAACATCACAACATTTCAGTAATCATACACATCCATACCATTATCACATGCACACGTAAATGCTTGCAAATGTGTTTATCCAGACACACTTACGCACACACACACACACACACACACACACACACACACACACACACACAAGTGAACTCATTAGCCTTGCTTATATAAATTTGTTCACATAAGAGTGTCTGTGATGTATTGGCTTCATCCACACACACACACACACACACACACACACAGTCGGCAATCCCTAGAATGTAGGCCGATATGAGTTGCAAAGGAGCATTGGGAGAGGAGATCAAAGATGAACGTGAGTGTGATAGAGCAGAGACTGAGGGAGAGAATGGAGGGCAGGAGATGTGGGAGATCAAACAAAAGCTCATGCATATATATTAACAAACATAGATGGCCTGCAAGATAGATAGAGAATGAAAGAGACAGCCCTGCAGCAGCAGTCCGTAGTTGGTGGCCTTCTTTATTGCATAACGCTGATTGCTGATGCCCTAATGCTCTCCACGATAAGCAGATTAAATCTGATCCCGTATAAATGATATGGTGAACCCCCGCTGACTTTATACAGCACTCCCTCTGCCTAGCGTTTGTAGAGTTCTTTGTCTGACAGGAGTGTTTCTGTTCATTAGGATACATTGTTTCTGGATACTTTACTGCTATAGATGTGGAAGGTTTGGTTTCAAATCCCAGATGTGTCGTGTGCTGTATTTAGAGGTGGTGGACTTTCAGAAGAGAAGTAGTCAAATGTGTAGGTATGAACATGCTTCGAGTAATGGTATGTACTGTATAATAAATCCATGCCATCCATTTTTCATACTACTTATCCTACATAGGGTCGTTGGGGAGTCTGGAGTCTATCCCAGGGAACTCTGGGCTCAAGGCAGGAGAAACCCATCGCAGGGTACAAACGCACACACATTCACACACTATTTGGCCATGCCTATCAGTCTACAATGCATGTCTTTGGACTGGGGGAGGAAACCAGAGTATCGGGATGAAACCCTGAGGCACGGCGAGAGCATGCAGACTGCGCACACAAGGCGGAGGCACGATTCAAACCCCCAACCCTGAAAGTGCGAGGGAAACGTGATAACTGCTAAGCCACCCCCACAATAATAAATACTATTACTGAAATTTAACAAGGAGACTGTTGATTCCCAGCAGTACAGGTGAAGTAAACTCAGCTGCGGCTGTGGCTCAGTTGGTAGAGCGGGTTGTCCACTAATCATAGGGTTGGTGGTTCGAATCCCGGCCCGGGTGATCCCATGCCGAAGTGTCCTTGGGCAAGACACTGAACCCTAAGTTCCCCCCAATGGCAAGCTAGCACCTTGTATGGCAGCTCTGCTACCATTGGTGTGTGAGTGTGCTCTCATTTGTAAGTCACTTTGGATAAAAGCGTCTGCTAAATGAATAAATGTAAATGTAAATGTAAGTAGGAGTTTGCATGTTCTCCTCGTGCGTCGGGGGTATCCTCCGGGTACTCCGGTTTCCTCCCCCAGTCCAAAGACATGCATGTTAGGCTGATCGGCAAGTCCAAAGTGTCCGTAGTGTATGAATGTGTGTGTGAGTGTGTATGTGATTGTACCCTGCGATGGACTGGCACCCTGTCCAGGGTGTACCCCGCCCTGAGCCCGATGCTCCCTGGGATAGACTCCAGGTTCCCCGTCACCCTGAAGGAAGGATAAAGCAGTATAGAAGATGGATGGATGGATGGACTTTTGCTTCCATTTGACCTGAGAGGCAGATTATAATCTGTCCAAAGAGTAATGTGAAACCTAAAGAGTTTACCAGAAATAATTATTGCTATATTACTAGATAATAAGCAGTTTTAAACATTGTGTGTATCACATTCAGTGTTTTGTTTGGTTTTTGTTCAAATCAGTCCAGATGTCCAGAAAGCATCACGTTAGCGCAGCACATAACAGTTTGTTCCTCGCGACTCATCCACAACCAGCAACACACAGTATGTTCGGGTCACTTCCTGTGTTTGAGTTGAATCAGGAAAGAATCTCGCTTTCTCGGTGCAATATTAATGCATACGAGTTTGACTGAAACTGTACCAAGACCATCTGGGTGAGATTTAATGATATGACTTTACACTTGCAGGTGTTACATTTACATTTATTCATTTAGCGGACACTTTTAGCCAAAGCGACTTACAAATCACTCACACACCAATGGGAGCAGAGGCATGATTTTGGAAGGGGAATGGAGATCCAGGAGGACACACGCACACACACACACACACGTACAACTTGCACAATTCCACACAGAATGCAACCTGAGCTCAGGACTGAACTGGGAACCTGGACGTTTTAATGTAACAAAGTTTCTCACACAGTTTGGTCAGATGATATTTTTCACACAGGATTACTAATCATATCTGAAAAAGATGTATGTGAATATGTGAATTTACATCAGGCCTCATCCCACATGTCTGTAGTTTCCCAGAGCAGATTATCTTCATGGTAACGTATTAACTAAATCTCTGTGCCACGAGGTGTCTGTTGCGACGATGGTGTAAAGCTGACATGTACATCCCATACATCATGATGCAAAGAACTTTATTCTGGTCAGGATTTTGGTGGACCATTGATGGCATGTCAGTCCATTGCAAGACACAATCATACACTCACTCACACACAGTTGAGATAATCTGCTAGGTAAGAGGAAACACACATGAACACGCAACTCTAAAACCACACCTCCATGCTGCCCTCGATGACATTTACTAATCTAGTAAAACTATCCATCCATCCATCCATCTTCAACCGCTTACTCCTTTTCAGGGTCACGGGGAACCTGGAGCCTATCCCAGGGAGCATCGGGCACAAGGCGGGGTTACACCCTGGACAGGGTGCCAGTCCATCACAGGGCACAATCACATACACACTCACACACACAATCATAAAATCATACACTACGGACACTTTAGACACACCAATCAGCCTAACATGCATGTCTTTGGACTGGGGGAGGAAACCGGAGTACCCGGAGGAAACCCCCGACACACAGGGAGAACATGCAAACTCCACACACACATGGCCCTGGCGGGACCCGAACCCCAGACCCTGGAGGTGTGAGGCGGACGTGCTAACCACTAAGCCACCGTGCGCCCCCTCTAGTAAAACTATCTATCTTAAATATGAAAGTATGATGGATGATAACGTACCATGCTTCAAGAACCATGCCGTTAAAGACGTTCTTTCGTCACCACTCTAGGGAACGCAGCGAATGGTGTGTCATCGTAATCTTCAAGTATTCTTCATTCGCGAATGAAAACCACTAAAACAATGATTTGGCTCAGTGTTGAATAATATAACCTGGAGTAATTGATGAATAAAAGACTTTGGGGTGTGGTTTTGTAGGAAAATAATCAACAACAGGGTGATGTGCCAATGTGATGCTGCCTGGCAAGAAGTAGAGTTACTGTTGCCATCCTGACGCTGATTATTTTCCAATAGCAGCGTGTCTTTAAGTCTATTATTCCTCTCTTTAATACCTTTTCAAGCTTTCATTTAATGTTGTGTTCCCTCTCATTCTCTCTCTCTCTCTCTCTCTCTATCTCTCTCTCATTCTCTCTCTCTCTCTATCTCTCCCTCTCATTCTCTCTCTCTCTCTCTCTCTCTCTCATTCTATCTATCTATCTATCTATCTATCTATCTATCTATCTATCTATCTATCTATCTATCTATCTATCTATCTCTCTCTCTATCTCTCTCTATCTATCTCTCTTTCTCTCTCTCTCTCTCTCGCTCTCTCCATCTCTTTCTCTCGAAGTTAATAAAAACAGAAATAAACGTTAAATATAACCCTTGTTATGTAACACTTCATCATGTCAATGACGTTTCATTGTTAAATAACAACACGTTTTTGAATGAATATATTGTTAAGTTGAGCCTTATTATGTGGAGCATCTGCCACACAAGTTTGTTTCTATAGAAACAAGTGCATCGGTATAAACCTGTATACAAGTGAATTCTCGTGTGTATGGAAATTCTATTTCATGTCACGGACGATGGTAAAAAGCGTTTCACTGCAGGTCATACTGTGTACGGTTGTGTGCGAGACTAATCACATTTGAATTTGATTTGAATTACAGCCAAACACGACTATTATGGAAACTTAAATGAGATTTGATTCTCAAATCAAATCTTTTTTTTTGTTTGTTCGTTTGTTTGTTTTTTAGAATTCAGCATCGCTGTGGTAAGGGATAAGTAAAGGATAATCCACAGCTAGGTGTGCGTTACACTATTTTAAGTCAAAGAACCACCTGATGTGAAGCGGAGAGCATTAAAATCATATAACACACACACACAGCCGTGGATTATCCCGATTCTACCGTGCCAGCATTGGCAAGATAAAGCTGTCATTGATATTTGCAGTGCAAAATGTCACCTGAAAGGATAAAATATCGGTTTGTTTTCGTTATTTTATATACAGGTCGTTAGATCAAGAATTCTGCCCACTCTACATTATACACAGAGATAAAGTAGTGCAATAAGATTACATTTAATTGAACAAATTATAATAAATAATTATTAGAGAGAGATCGAGAGAGAGAGAGAGAGAGAGAGAGAGAGAGAGATAATATGTGGGTGTGTGTGTGTGTGTGTGTGTGTGTGAATTACCTGCATCTGTGCCGTGTCTCTACTAATAATGAAGCTGTGAGTTTACAGTATCTACTGTATGCAGCTGTAACTGTATGTTACTATGGTTACAGTTGTTCATAGGCAGCGCATTCATTTAGAACTGTGATTAATCTGATTGGAACGACCTGTGGTATGTACGGTATGAACGCACACCTTCCAGCCAATCAGAATCGAGTATTCAGACAGACCATGGTATAATAAGAATGAACTGACTAAAGTTCGATATTAATCATCTCTCAATTCTGAAATGAAAAAATAAAATAAAATAAAGTTTCTATTCATAAGCTCAGAGTTTTGGACGCCAGAAAGTTGTTCATTATTAAGACTGTCTTTCTTCTCCCTTTGTGGTCTGTTCAAGGTCTTGTCCCTATTCTCCCTCGATCTCTCCCTTTCCCTTGCTCTCTCCATCCATTACGCCATGCTAAATTCCTGCTACTGTATTTGAATAGCGATTTTGGCTGCAGGCAGGTTGTAGATCCCAGAGGAGGTTAGCGTGGGGCTGACGCTACCTTCGCAGGCCGAGCCTCCATCAGCAGAGTGCACATTCAGAGATAAGCACTGAATGGCAAACAGCTTCAATCAGAGACACTCGATGGAAGCAATTACAGCAGAGTCGGCTGGCTGGGCACAGCCGGGCTCGGTGGCTGATAACACCTCCCTGTCAGACGGCCTGAAAAGCCCTCCTTCTCCATTTTTTGACACCCCATTGTTTAGTCGCTGTCACATTCTTGAGGTTTTCTTCTTTTAGGTGAAGGGACGGGAAGAGACGAGTGGGGCGGAGGAAGGACATTTGACAAGCGATGTGCAGAGATTGGCAGGTGACAAGTTTTTTGTAATATCTAACTTTTTCTAAGGCTTTCTTTGTGTTTTCTACGGAGCCTGTGTGTGTGTGGGTGTGTGTGTGTGTGTGTGTGTGTGTGTGCACGTGCAGGCAGATTGAATCAGTCCTCCTCGGCCTCTGAGGCATTTCTACATCCCCAGTGCTTTATGTTCAATCTCTACACCTATATTTCAGGTCATGTCTGTAAGACGGTCATTAGGCCTGACAGATAACATGGTTAATGTCAGTGCTGCCCACTGCACTCTTTTCCCATCAGCAGTATAGTAGAAAAACCTCAGCCTTTTTCCCTCTATTGTATGCCACAGTATTTCGGGTGTCAGGGGCACTTACATGGAAGCTTCTTCCATTCAGCTTCAAACTGGCTGTTACGATTTCTACCTCCATCATTTGTCCAGATTTGCCGATAGCAGTGTCATACAAAATCAGAAACTACAGAAGAAACCGTAATATATCGAACAACTCGGCGCTGTTCAAGGCAAATACTGTGATAAAGTGCTAGTTAGGAATTTCTCTCATTTATTGTATTTTATTAACAGTGGTCTTCTGCCTCAAGTGCAAAACTAAAGAAACGCATATCAGACACTATACATACTGTATCTCGAGTGAGTAACGACATTTATACCACGTCACTGTTAAATTCTTGATTCTGATTGGTCAGAAAGTGTTGATTTAGTTTTCTGTAACAGCAGCTTTCACGTTGTTGCCTAGTTACGCACACCATCACACTGTACATTCCTTTGATGTATTTTTCCACCTTTCATTTACACCTCTCTAAAAAGCAGTCAAAATGAAACCACAAGAAATGCCACCTCCCTCCCTCCCTCCCTCCCTCCCTCGCGCAAGGAGTTGTGGGCAATATTAGCTGAAAAAAAAGTGTCCACTGAACCGCAAATCTACAGGAAATAGTAGGCCATCCGGGTACCTTTGAGGCGCTCATTTCAACATAGTACAGTTTGGGACACTTTTAGCAGACACTTTTATCCAAAGCGACTTACAAATGAGACACACTCACACACCAATGGTAGCAGAGCTGCCATGCAAGGTGCTAGCTTGCCATCGGGGGCAACTTAGGGTTCAGTGTCTTGCCCAAGGACACTTCGGCATGGGATCACCCGGGCCGGGATTCGAACCACCAACCCTACGATTAGTGGACAACCCGCTCTACCGACTGAGCCACAGCC
>JAFFST010054781.1:67108-87128 GCA_022414735.1 Noturus placidus | reverse complement strand
GGTGGCTGATAACACCTCCCTGTCAGACGGCCTGAAAAGCCCTCCTTCTCCATTTTTTGACACCCCATTGTTTAGTCGCTGTCACATTCTTGAGGTTTTCTTCTTTTAGGTGAAGGGACGGGAAGAGACGAGTGGGGCGGAGGAAGGACATTTGACAAGCGATGTGCAGAGATTGGCAGGTGACAAGTTTTTTGTAATATCTAACTTTTTCTAAGGCTTTCTTTGTGTTTTCTACGGAGCCTGTGTGTGTGTGGGTGTGTGTGTGTGTGTGTGTGTGTGTGTGCACGTGCAGGCAGATTGAATCAGTCCTCCTCGGCCTCTGAGGCATTTCTACATCCCCAGTGCTTTATGTTCAATCTCTACACCTATATTTCAGGTCATGTCTGTAAGACGGTCATTAGGCCTGACAGATAACATGGTTAATGTCAGTGCTGCCCACTGCACTCTTTTCCCATCAGCAGTATAGTAGAAAAACCTCAGCCTTTTTCCCTCTATTGTATGCCACAGTATTTCGGGTGTCAGGGGCACTTACATGGAAGCTTCTTCCATTCAGCTTCAAACTGGCTGTTACGATTTCTACCTCCATCAATACCTCCTCCAAAAGTGTCCACTGAACCGCAAATCTACAGGAAATAGTAGGCCATCCGGGTACCTTTGAGGCGCTCATTTCAACATAGTACAGTTTGGGACACTTTTAGCAGACACTTTTATCCAAAGCGACTTACAAATGAGACACACTCACACACCAATGGTAGCAGAGCTGCCATGCAAGGTGCTAGCTTGCCATCGGGGGCAACTTAGGGTTCAGTGTCTTGCCCAAGGACACTTCGGCATGGGATCACCCGGGCCGGGATTCGAACCACCAACCCTACGATTAGTGGACAACCCGCTCTACCGACTGAGCCACAGCCATCTAATCTCACATACAATCTAATCTCAGATACTGTTTAGGACCTAAGCCATCTAAGGTCCTAGGGGCAGAGCCACGGGAAAACAGGTTCAGGTGTTGAACCGGTTAGAGATCTAATCTTCGAACAAAAATTGGCTGAAGTGACAAATGTTTGCATGCTCTGTTTATAAAGAATGATGGAATGAGATTTTCACTATACTGCATACTGAAATGTACTCAGTACTTTTCCAGAGTAGTGCACAATCCACTATCCAGCCTATGATGCTATACTTTTGTATTTTTCTTTCCATAAAATCTGTTTAAACATGATAAATACTTGAATGGAATCACCTCGATAAGCACTCCTGTATCACCGCAGTCATAACAATATGCCTGTCCTCCCTTCGTCCTGTTTTAGGTGTGAGCCAGTGATTTATATTTGTGATTATCAAATCTTGGTAGGATTTTATGCTTCTGATTTCTTCGCCTCAGAGTCTGGGGCGTCTGTTTAACTTTATCAGATGTCCTGGCTGTCCTGGAGAGTGTAGTAGTAATGTTATTTAGTTTTTTTTCTGTCCACAAACAGTTTAAATGGAGAAATGAGCTTGAAGCAGCAGCTTGAGTTCCATGTGAACGGCTGGCCCTGTCTCTACTGCATTACAAATATCCATCCATCCTCTACCACTTACTCCTTTTTTCAGGGTCACGGAGAACCTGAAGCGTATTCCAGGAGGCATCGGGCACAAGGCGGGGTACACCCTGGACATGATGCCAATCCATCGCAGGGCACAATCACATACACACTCACATTCATACACTACGGACACTTTGGACACGCCTATTAGCCTACCATGCATGTCTTTGGACTGGGGGAGGAAACCGGAGTATCTGGAGGAAATCCCGCAGCACGGGGAGAACATGCAAACTCCACACACACAGGGCCATGGTGGGACTCAAACCCCGGACCCTGGAGGTGTGAGGCGAACTTTCTAACCACTAACGCATTATATATATAGTAAATAAATAAATTCTTATTTTGTGCTCCAAGAAATCTCCTCGAAGGTCTCCAAAATGCACCCTTGTAGTACAGTGGAAACCCTTCTCGTTAAACTAGACTCCTCTGAAAGCATTTATGTGAAATGTGGTGAATTAGTTTGTTAACAGGACACCGGTAAGGACAGTCCAGGTTGATTTATTTATTTATTTATTTATTTATTTATTTATTTTTTCCCCCATGGCGTGGAATATTAAAAGCTATTTGGAACCCTGCTGCATGATTTTATAGTGCCAACATATCAGCATGTGGCAGGCCTCCAGAGAGAGAATTAGCTTGGTCGGCTGCAAGTTGTTAGACAAATGTGGCGCTCAAATAAAATAAAGCTGGCACTCAATTTTACGCCCAGACATGGGCGGATGGCTGCGAAGGGCCCTGAACAAAACGCAGTTTAATTGACTGCTTTTTTTTAAATGCAAAGTCTGTCTGCAGTGTTAAAAGTACTGAGGCTTGACGTTGAAGTTTATGAGGGAAAGAGTAAGGGTGGAGTGGTCTCTCTGCCCTGAGGGACAGACATAAAGAAATATACTGTATATATAGCGTGATGTGGATATGAAACATAAATTTAAAGGTTTTTTTTAATGTCTTATAGGTTTTTATCCTTCCTTTGAACTCTATGTACATTCATTCATGCTTTATATCCTTTATATATATTGAATTTCTATATACTAAATGTATTCTTCTACTTTCAATTGTCATTGGCTATATGCTGTACTTCAGGGCAGAATTTGCCAGCTGCTCAATCTTCCTCGCACAAGGCACTGTATTAACACAAACATAATTATCTAGTGTATCTCCGAATGGTAGGCTATTAGGGTGGATAGTTGGCTGTGAAATAAATAAATGCTGTGCTTGAGGACGCCTTCATTCTTCAGAGCACAAAACAGCAATGCCAATTAAACGCAGCCGTGTAAATCTAAACACTCTGTCTAATTAAAAAAAAAAAGTGCTGACTTGTTCACAAAGCAACCACAAGGAGATGCAGTTTAGCCCTGAGGCAAGTGAGAACAAGTACATGCAAACACACACACACACACACACACTCAGAAGAGACATGATCAGATCTCAGTTCAGGAGTCAACTAGTGCCAAGTGCTGAGTAAGCGCTTTTTTTCCTAACACTGGACTTTATATAGAATGATAACCTGGTGTGTGGGGCATACGGTGGCTTAGTGGTTAGCACGTTCGCCTCACACCTCCAGGGTCCAGGTTTAAAGTCCCATCGGGGCCATGTGTGTGTGGAGTTTGCATGTTCTCTCCGTGCGTCGGGGTACTCCGGTTTCCTCCCCCAGTCCAAAGACATGCATGGTAGGCTGATTGGTGTGTCCAAATAGTCCGTAGGACTGGCACTTTGTCCAGGGTGTACCCCACCATGGGATAGGCTCCAGGTTCCCCTGTGACCCTGATAAAGGAGTAAGCGGTAGAGGATGGATGGATGGATGGATGGATGGATGGATGGATGAACATGGTGTGTTGTTATACGCCAGAACTCATGAGACACGTTATCTAAAGTACACTGCTAATTTATTTTCAATTAAACCCCTTTCTTCTTCAAATCTCATTCCGGTTCTCGAAACTGGATTTACTCGGATCAATCCGGTAATGCATTTTACAATTGGGAATTTAATTACGCAGGTCCCTTTTTCACTCGTCTTTCATATCGCTGATTGTTATGGTATCACCCGCTCAGACGGATTAGCGCCCAACTGTATTAGCAGATCACAGGTGAATCCTGCACTTGACTGATTCTGATCTCCTTCCGTGAACGCTCTCTGTAGTGGAACCTGTCAAGGTGTATGGTGACGGTGTGTCGGTCTATTGTGTATGTCCAATCATACTTCCTTAACCTGCATTCAAACTACCGCTGCAGAGACAGTCCAGTTTTGTCAGTCGGCTTCGTTTCATTATTCTCGGATGGAAAAAATAATGGTCCTAGGCTGATTTGTCATTGATTTACTCATTATAACCATCACGTTATTTGTTAACATTAATTGGGCAGCTGTGGCTCAGTCGGTAGAGTGGGTTGTCCACTAATCCACTAATCGTAGGGTTGGTGGTTCGAATCCCGGCCCGGGTGATCCCATGCCGAAGTATCCTTGGGCAAGACACTGAACCCTAAGTTGCCCCCGATGGCAAGCTAGCACCTTGCATGGCAGCTCTGCTACCATTGGTGTGTGAGTGTGTTCTCATTTGTAAGTCGCTTTGGATAAAAGCATCTGTTAAATGAGTAAATGTAAATGTAATTGGCCTGCAAACTGTCAATCCAAATGGCAACCCTGAGGCTGACATTTTGGACAAGAAACTACTGTCGGCATTACATACCAGGGTGTTACACAGACTGGCCAATGAGAGGCTTCGCTATCATTCTGATAGCAGAGGAATACAATCGTAATGGTTATGGGTTTGGAAAATGGCAAGTAAGAACAGCTCATGCAGTCACTGTTAAAATACCAATGATTACTTCTTAGGAAATGGATGTGCAAGTGGATGTGGATGTACCTACAGGGTATCTTCTGTTGGTTTTTGTTTGGTTGCCTGTATTACCCTACATCCCAGTGTTACCATCCAGACTAAATGAATTGCACGTGCACTTCGATGATAAATACCACCAATCTGTTTATTCTTTAGCTGTGTCTCAAATCACATACCAAGACTTGGGTCACGACCTCATATGGGGTCGCAAGAGAAACTCACAAGAGGATCTCTTTTGTTTTATTCATTGATTTTACAAATGATAAATCCATTAAAGATGGATTTTGCGTGCTGATATTTTAAATTGTAACTCCGAGTCACATTCAGTTAATAGTGCATGTGCTGTTTTACTCACTTTCAGTCTCCTGACATGCTGTACTATGTGTAGAACTCACCAATAGGAACGGGGAAATTTCACTTTGTCCATCTACATCTTCAAATGAAACTAGCGTTGTGTCTCAAATCGCAGACATATGTACTATTGTAGACCATTATCGAGTACTTACACTATTACAGTTGGTGTTTGGTTTGAATCTCCAGATAGTTCTGTTTCGTGTAGCAGCCTTCTGGATTTTCTAGAGTAGTGAATATGTTTGAGTGTATACAATGTCAGAGTTTTCGATTTCAGACGCAGATCATGACAACATTCAAGATAACAGTGGAAGGTTTTAAAGAGAAACAGATGAACGAACCATTAGATGCCCTGAACAGCTACTCCGACTTCTCTCTCTCTCTCTCTCTCTCTCTCTCTCTCTCTCTCTCTCTCTCTCTCTCTCTGTCTCTCTCTCGCTCTAGGTCTCTCTCGCTCTCTCTGTCTCTCTCTCTCTCTCTCTCTCTCTCTCAGTCTCTCTCTCTCTCTCTTGCTCTCGGTCTCTCTCGCTCTCTCTCTCTCTCTCTCTCTCTATCTCTCTCTCTGTCTCACTCTCTCTCTCTTATTTCTATCGTGCTCTCCCTTGCTCTCTCTCTCTCTCTCTCTCTCTCTCTCTCTCTCTCTCTCTCTCTCTCGCTCTAGGTCTCTCTCGCTCTCTCTGTCTCTCTCTCTATCTCTCTCTCTCTCACACTCTCTCAGTCTCTCTCTCTTATCTCTCTCGTGTTCTCCCTTGCTTCCTCTCTCTCTCTTGAAACACATGTATTTTGATCTCATCTTTGATATCAGAGTGGCTAATGCACTATTCATCTCATTTATGTTTAGAAGTATGTTTCTCCACACATATGCAAAAGCAAAAAAAAAACCACAACATTTTCTTTCTAAGTGTTACTGCGATAATGATTTCCTTCCTCGGTGACCATGCTGGTGGTCGCTTCATTGCCTGTGAAAAGGCTTTGGTGGGCTTGTCAGAATTAATCTACTGTAAGCCTCGCTCCATACGTTCATAAATCTGATGTAGCAAATTAATGACAGCTATATAAATGACTGTAAGGAGCGCGTACAGCAGGGTGACTGATGGCTCTGTCTGACCGGCCAGCTGCTGATTTATTCTGCCTTAAATTTGACGGAGCAGGTGTCAGGACTGCTGCGGGACTGTAGCACACCTGTGCTTATTTCCAGACATTTCTCCTAGTTGTGTCTTGCATATGTGAGCATCACTGACCTGTTTTATTTTAACTTTAGCTTTTTGTTTTGTTTTGTTTTGTTTTGTTTTGTTTTACAGCAGAGACTACCTCTAATACTGCTTGAATTATTTGTAATATTAGATAGATATTGGCAATCCTTTATGCCCGGGGTAACAGTTCTTAATCTGTTTTGCAGCCAGATACAATAATACACTAAAATTTTGGCTATTTATTGGAGCCAAATCCAAGTTTACATGATTGTAAACTGCTGTAAATGGCTGACGTATTGGAATGTTATTAAGGTTTGGACTAAATTCAAGTGACCAATTCAAGTGATAGAAAATAAATAGAAGACCTTGATGATAAATATCATCTATCCATTTTCTGTACTGATTATCCTACACAGCGTCGTGAGGAGCCTGGAGCCTATCCCAAGGATATCGGGGAACGAGGCAGGGGACACCCTGGATGGGTTGGCAAACCATCACAGGGCACAAATGCACACACATTCACGCACTACGGGCAATTTGGAAATGCTTGCCTTGGGCTGGAGGAAGGAACCAGAGTACCCGGAGGAAACCTTCAAAGCATGTGGGGAGAGGGTGCTCCGTGCTGATGGATAATTCTTTGTCCTTAATTGAATTTATAATAAAAGTGCTATTTGAACACCAGTTAATCCTTTAGCATTACAATTAAAATATAATGACTCCATGCCCGAGTCCATTCCTTTAACAGACCCACTAGAGATTAAACACAAGTTAAAAACTGGACATTCTTTCTCTGTCATACATCTACTCTTCTGGATCCACCCTAAAGAGGGTACTAAAAAGTGTGTGGACAACTAACCACCACACCCATATGTAGGTCTTGACTTTGTATGACTTTGTATGCTGTAGATTTAGGATTTCCCTTCATCGGAACTAAGGAGAAAAAAAACCCGTTCCGGCATGTTCCAGTCTACAGTATAAAAAGCCCTGCCCTCAACCTCCAAACTTTTGGGATGACTTTGGAAAGCCAACTGTGCAGCAGGATTTCTCACTCGACCTCACGAACGCTCTTCGGAGCTGAACGGACACAAATTTCCCAAGCAAAGAGTGAAGGCTGGGAGGAACGGGATGTTCAGCAAGCACGAGTGCATTCGAATGCTACTCTTGTATAATTAAAATGTTAGGGGCACTGAATACATCCGATATCCCTGGTACATGTATATCCACTGTTGTTCCTCTGATCATTACCACTAATAGCGGTGTTGACATCAGTTCACATGCAGGACTTCATCCATACGTGCCTTTTTTTTTTCTGGGAAACCAATTTCAGATCATTTCCCTGAGAGGCAGTCCATTTTCTCTTCAGAAATGAGGAAATGTAGCTGACTCACAGTGTTTTCTGGCATTAATGGCCAAGAATGCAGTCTGTCTGTTCTCCTTTTAGACCACTGTGACTCAGCTCATCCTTATCATCTGTGTGTGTTTGTGTTTTGTTTTTGAGCAGATGAGGCAGTAAGTAAATAAGTACTTGATCAACATGAACCTCCACTGATGTGTGTTATCAGGTTCTGTGTGTGTGTGTGTGTGTGTGTGTGTGTGTGTGTTTGAGAGACAGCTGGCGCTGCACAGATCCTGAGAAAAAGGAACTGGCTATAAGCTGAGGAAAAAAGATAACACTAATAAAATGCTCGCTCATGCTGACCTTTGACCCACAGGAGGTTATGGGACGCTGATGTGGGGCATCCGCTGCACTCGAGCACACAGCCGGTGGTGCAGAGTGTGTAGCCTATTGGCACACTGCTCTCTCTGTGTGCGTGTGCATGTGTGTGTGTGTTTTCAATCTGCTTCTGCTATGACACGGAGGTCGGCCCGGCCTCTGAAGAGCTCTTAATGTGGCACATTTGGGAATCTCACTCAACAGCTGACTGTGACTGGATGGAGACTGTGGGACTGGACTGTGGGACCTCTGAATGTGAAAGGATACTTTGAACGAGAGAGGATTTTGCACAAAAAGCTGGCTCCGAGGGCCGGGATTAATGGGAAGCCCGTGGAGTTTGATCTGAAAGCTACTTCTGACTCAGAAATGTACTCATTCCAGGGTGTCTGGGGTTTTAAAAGTGCACATCAGAAATGTCAGACATTATTGAGTTAATGTTACCAAAATACAATGAATCTTAATCTGGTTAATTTATTTATGTATTATTATTATTATTATTATTATTATTATTATTATTGTTATTATTATTATTATTATTATTATTATTATGACAGTCCATACTGGATTTCACAGAGTTTTTTCATGATTGTTGCGGCAAAAAATGCTCGATTTTGCTGCTTTTTACTTTGTGAACTTTTTATTGTTTTTAAAACTCCTCTGAATATTGCGGAGTTTGCGTGATTTTGCGTTCATTCCTGCGATTGTAAAATCCTGGAGCGACTGTACTTATTATTGTGTCGATTTTATGATGTGCCTTCATTGTCAGGTGTTTTTTTTTTTTTTTCCCCGCCACTTTTTCAGATTTTATATCTTACCACACATCTGGACATAAAATTTGATTTGTAGTGGTGCTAAAATTTAAGGATACCTCTGCACACCTTGTGAATACATTCGAAATGTTTAGTTCTCCTTGAAGATCTCTCATGTATACACAGTTTAACAGCACACTCGAAGATATGACCATGTCTGCAGCCATGCTCTAGAGAGAGAGAGAGAGAGAGAGAGAGAGAGAGAGAGAGAGCAAGAGAGATTGAGAGAGAGAGAGAGAAAGAGAGAGAGATTGAGTGAGAGAGAGGGAGAGATAGAGAGTGTGAGAGAGAGAGAGATTGAGTGAGAGAGAGAGATTTAGTGAGAGAGAGAGAGAGAGAGAGAGGGAGCGAGAGAGTGAGAGAGAGAGAGAGAGAGAGAGAGAGACACTATGGCTTGCTCTCTGTATTGCTGCATCTGCAGGGTGGTGGTTAGAAGCAAAAGAGGAGGTGGTGAGGAGGTTGATGAGTTAATGACATGCAGGGACAAGCAGGGAATTCCTTTGCAGGCTGCGTAACACTACCACATAGCTTTATTCCCTCAGCAGAGGTGAACAGGAGCTTCGGCCACTGTGTTGACATTGTAGCGTGTGTGAATGTGGATCAAACGTCTCTGAATGAGTGTGGATGATAACCGGTGCTTGTATCTGGATGTCTCTGACATGAATGGATTCCTGTCTAGGTACAGTAAGGGTATGTTTTCATTAGAATGACATACTAACACGTTTGTAGTGTGTGAACTGAACATGTTTTGTGCCAGGAGTGCATGTGAAACATATATGCCTATCAATTTAGGTCAAGTGGCTTTATTGTCATTTGAACCATATAGAGCTGGTACAGAACACAGTGAAACGAAACAACGTTCCTCCAAGATCACGCTGCTGCATGAGATCGCCGCCAACCACATGAGACGACACAGAACTAAATAAGAAACGTGTGCAAACACAAGACGGTACAGTAAGTACTAAAACAGGACAATAGGTACAGTGTAGCGCTGAACAGTACACTGTCACGTACTTGAACCTTTGTACTCAAGGATGTGTTAACTAGTCTGTCTCAGATCCTAATGGGACTCTAAGTGAGTGCTTTATTAATGCAGAAACAGTTGGAAGGTAAAACAAGCGGGTGTGGCACAGTCGGTAGAGCGGGTTGTCCACTAGTCCACTAATCATACGGTTGGCGGTTCGATTCCGAGTCCACATGACTCCACATGCCGAAGTGTCCTTGGGCAAGACACTGAACCCCAAATTGCCCCCAATGGCAAGTTAGCACCTTGCATGGCAGCTCTGCTACCATTGGTGTGTGTGTGTGAATGTGTGAGTGTGTGAATGAGACACAGTGCAAAGCGCTTTGGATAAAAGCGCTATTTAAGTGCACCATTTAATAAAACACTAAAGACTATAGATAAAAGGCTTGTAGACAGTGTTGGTATCAATTATAAGACAATTGTGTGTGTGTGTGTGTGTATTTTTATATGTATTTATATGTAGTTTGGATGTGCCTAATTAAAGTGATTGTGGTCTTACAACATTTATCACGTGTACGTATTCTTCGCTCTAAAACCAGATCAGTTTAAAAAAAAATTGATAAATCAATTTCTCTAAGCGAAGGGCGCGCGGTGGCTTAGTGGTTAGCACGTTCGCCTCACACCTCCAGGGTCCGGGGTTCGAGTCCCGCCAGGGCCATGTGTGTGCGGAGTTTGCATGTTCTCCCCGTGTGTCGGGGGTTTTCTCAGGGTACTCCGGTTTCCTCCCCCAGTCCAAAGACATGCATGGTAGGCTGATTGGCGTGTCTAAAGTGTCCATAGTGTATGTGTGTGTGTATGTGATTGTGCCCTGCGATGGACTGGCACCCTGTCCAGGGTGTACCCCGCCTTGTGCCCGATGCTCCCTGGGATAGGCTCCAGGTTCCCCCGTGACCCTGAAAAGGAGTAAGCGGTTTGGAGATGGATGGATGGAATTTCTCTAAGCCGAATACATATAACAAGAAACAAATGAACTTTGTAATTTACATGTATTTTACTTAAAGAAATTGATTTATCAACTTAAAAATTTTGAGGTAATTAATTTATTTATTTATAATTTTTTTTAATTGTATTGCGTAGAGTTTAAACAAAACTACTTGGTGAATACAGTGTTGAACTTTTATTTCGTTTTTTGGGTTGTTTTTTTTTTTTTTTGCAGTAGCAGTGTATGTGTGCTTAGCTGTTTTGAGACTGTTGACACTTTTTGAACTGTTTTTTTTCCCGTCTCAGAGGTATTGTCATGGTTGAAGACCACAGATCACACACACAAACCGACTAAATGCTACCATGTTGCTTTGCTTCTGCACAATCTTCCCATGCTGCAGTTAGATCAGATAAACACACACTTTTTCTCCCCCCTCACACTTAAACTCTTTCCAATTTCGAGCGAGAGTGCCGTTTTCCATGCCGTTCTGAATTCTTCGCTATTTAAACGGTTTCCTTTTACAACAGCTTACAGCAACAAATTTGGTTTAATTACAAAGCCGACGTATAAACTCTCCCGCCATTGTCTTTGATGAAACATTAATTGGCCTCCTGTAGCGTGTAGCATGTGTTACGCTCTCGGTCAGAGATACGGCACTCAGCCAGAGACAAGCTGATAATTAAGAAACCTGAACTCGTTGTATTTGTATTCATGTGCCGTTCTCACATTGTGAAAAGGTTTCTATTAGAAGTGTGTGTCTGTTCTTCCAGGAAGATATGCGCCTCGATGTCTGATCCAGTGTATGAAAGCACGTAAAGCACCGAATGATTCAACGTGATGACATTTCCATACAGTACGTCGTGATCCACTGTGATTCAGATCTATAAACCACCGTCATCAAATTCTTGACACTGTCATCTTTGCAAAATGCCACATCTTATGTGTGGGATATTGAGACATGATGCAATCACTGGAAAACTGAGACTCAGATCGTATATGTCTGTCACTAAGTGTGTCAAAAAATATGTCTGTCAATGTAGAAAATCACTAGAACAGCGCTATTTGGACAGAAATGTATTTCTGGACATACTGCATGTCTGTCATAGTATAAGAAGCGTTGATGGAGGACATCTGTAGCGATTATGACGGATTAGCACGCGATCTCTGCATAAACATTCCATGTGTACTATGTAAACCTCTTTTTAATCGATTGTTCTCCCCGTGTGTCGGGGGTTTCCTCCGGGTACTCCGGTTTCCTCCCCCAGTTCAAAGACATGCATGTTAGGCTGATTGGCGTGTCTAAAGTGTCCGTAGTGTATGAATGGGTGTGTGAGTGTGTATGTGACTGTGCCCTGTGATGGACTGGCACCCTGTCCAGGGTGTACCCCGCCTTGTGCCCGATGCTCCCTGGGATAGGCTCCAGGTTCCCCCGTGACCCTGAGAAGGAGTAAGCGGTTGGAGTGGGATGGATGGATGGATGGATGGATGGATGGATGGATGGATGTTTTCACCTTTACTATAAACACTTGTTGTAGAGCTGTACAAGTTGTACTTGACCGTTAGGTCACATGACCATAATATGTGTAATCTAAACTCAATAATTTACCGTTAAATCTCTGGAAGAAATGTCACTTCTTATAAAAGTTTATATTTATCGTATTTTATCAGTTATTGTTCCGTGTTAAAGATGGCAACATGGAATCAGTCCATTGTTGCATGTTTGTGCTTTGAAGCATCGATTTGCTTCACAAACATTTGACGAAAACCTTCAAATCGATCAAATAGAGATCACAACTTTTTATTTTTTTCTTTGAAAATCTTCAAAAATGGACCATTTTTAGCAGACCAAAAATTATAACTACCACTAATGCTTTCAATTGAGGAGGAGAGTTTGAACAAAAGGTTGTTAAGGTCATGTGATCAAACATGAGCACACTGCTGGTTTTGTTGACTTCCTCCTATTTTTAACTGGTGTCTGGTTTTTGTTTTTGTGATACTAAGGGGAGAACGGGCCTGTGTGTTACCCAGTCGCAACACCATGCAGAAGAGGAAACTCAGATACTAACTTGGCTTCAATTTTCAATTACTCGTCCAAAACATCTTTCCCCACAGGATATAATGGAATCTTTACACATTCAGATATTATATACTGTATATTACATGGGATTATTTCTGCAGTCATTTTATAGACTAAAATGCAACACATTCTTTCCAGACATGTGTATGTGCAGTCCATAAAAATGACCGATTTGGATCGAACTGAAAACTACCCAGGTACATGAAGGGGTTCAGAAAGCAATCAGAACACCAAAACAAGTTGTAGGTAGGAACTGTAAAGGAATGCATATGTAAGTCGACGAGTCACAGCTAATAGCGTTGTGTTTGTGCCGTTTCTGTACATGACAGTAGATGGCGGTGGCTCAGGTGGTAGAGCGGGTTGTCCACTAATCGTAGGGTTGACGGTTCGATTCCCAGCCCACATGACTCCACATGCCGAAGTGTCCTTGGGCAAGACACTGAACCCCAAGTTGCTCCCGATGGCTAGCTAGCACCTTGTATAGCAGCTCTGCTACCATTGGTGTGTGAGGGTGTGTGAATGGGTGAATGAGACACAGTGTAAAGCGCTTTGGAGGAAGCACTTTGCAGCTTTCCATCTCGTGTGACATCTTGTCTTCTCAGAAAGTGATTATGCACTGGGTCAGTGTGGCTACAGGTTTACAATCAAGCAGAAATGACACTCCAATGATTTAAACATGTGGAATTAGGTCACACGTGGAATAAGGTCACAGCCACACCTTATTTTGCTCTAGTGCATGGTATTGGATTTCTGGGCGTTTTAGGGCATTGAAGGTCTTTCAGGGCTTTCAGCTTTTGTCTCTGGCTACACTAGTGCAGCTGTGAGAACTAAATGTCCAACAAGCTTTACATTTTGACAGCCTTTACCTGTTCTCTGTGATCATTCGTCGTACAGAGATGTGTTTCCGAACGTCTTTCTCTCTCAAGTTCACTTCTTTCACCCTTATCCAATGGGGAATTCGATATTACCTAATCAGTACCGCTCTTATTTTATTTCAATAATATGTTGTTTTCCTTTTCTTAAATATTTTTCCCTTACCTCATGCTTGAGGCTCTCTTTCATGATATATTTTCTCTTCTGTTCCAAACACTTATCTGACCTTGTCTACTGGAGTTTCTTTTCTCACTAAATTCCTGCCAGACGTTTCACAAATCAGTGTCTCTACTCTTAAAATACCTGACACATTTCTCAGCGGTATAAAGACGTATTATAAATCTTCATATAATGTGAGCAAAATGAAACCTGGCCCTAAATCTGAGCTCATCAAAATGCAGTATTAAAAAATTAAAAGATAAAAAGTGCCAGCCAAAGTGATATACCAAAGAACTGATACTATAGAGTTTAAAGACTTTCAAATGGCAGGAAGAATAAAAATGTTTTACATTGGATTAATGTTTGAGGAACCGTAAGTAATGTTGTATGTGAAGCAGTTGATACTATTATAGCTTAAACGACGTCTCACTGCTTCTGCAGAATAGACAAAGGTTATTAACACTTCATTTAACCTAAAGTCTTTACACGAATCTTGAAATATTTCCTGTTTGCTAGTAAGCATGCTAATGTTACACTAACCTCTATGTGTAAATACTAAAATTAGCCGTGTTTGCTAGTAAGCATGCTAATGTTACACTAACCTCTATGTGTAAATAATAAAATTAGCCGTGTTTGCTAGTAAGCATGCTAATGTTACGCTAACCCCTATGTGTAAATACTAAAATTAGCCGTGTTTGCTAGTAAGCATGCTAATGTTACACTAACCTCTATGTGTAAATACTAAAATTAGCCGTGTTTGCTAGTAAGCATGCTAATGTTACACTAACCTCTATGTGTAAATACTAAAATTAGCCGTGTTTTTCTAGTAAGCATGCTAATGTTACGCTAACCTCTATGTGTAAATACTAAAATTAGCCATGTTTGCTAGTAAGCATGCTAATGTTACACTAACCTCTATGTGTAAATACTAAAATTAGCCGCGTTTGCTAGTAAGTGAGCTAATGTTCGCAATTTCATGATTTCTTTGGAGTTCGTTTCCGAATTCAGTTTTTCATTCCTAATGTTGTGTTCGTTCTTAGTTCTCTGAGGACAGTTTTCATCTACATGATTTCATTGCTCCAGGGAAACAATAGATGAAATATGTGACACATTGAATTCGTCGCTTGCAAGTAGTATGACTGTTCTAGGGGTTTTCCAACAGTTTTTCATTGTCATTAATAAAAGCATTCGGCTTGTCTGTCTTCACTTATATCTATGTATTTCTGTGAATTTGGTTCATTATGTAGATTTGATGTATGAATGAACACAATATTGCGTGCTATCGTGATACTACTTGCTGTCATGATACTTCAGCTGGTATAGGATTGTAAGCTATGTTTATGGTATCATGACAATCCTAGCTGATACTCAACCATTCGAGGGAAAGGACACAGCGTGTGAAAATCATACATTTGCTTCTGGTAGTTGTATCTAGATGCCAGATGTACTTAGACTCCCTGAATGTCGGGTTAAAAATGGACTTGCTTATCATTAAGTAGCACATCACTGTATTTTTACTTCACTTGGTGCACATCTGGAAAAAAGAAAGTTGTCTTGGACAATGGCATACGCTAAGGTTTGTGGGGTACAATTCTGCCTTTGTTTGTTTGTTTGTTTGTTTGTTCTTTGTGTACAGCAAGATTGGAAAATTTGGAATATTTTTATATACTTACAAGCCTAAGAATATTGGACCGATAGATATTTGAGGTTAATATTAGATTTAGATTAATTAGATGTATTAACAATGGGAGGTCTTCAGAAGGGTAGTAAGATAAGTGTGTGTGTGTGTGTGTGTGTGTGTGTGTGTGTGTGTGTGTGTGGTTAGAGTCCTATAATTAAGGCTGATGACTGATGTGTTGTTTGTGTTGTTTGTGTGTGTGTGTGTGTGTGTGTGTGTGTGTGTGTGTGTGTGTGTATGTCGAATGTGCTGAATGTTCTGTTCTTGTACACCGCATACTGCATACGGCAGACTGCCTGCTGCTCCTCATAGTCGCATTCAGTGTGTGAAAATCTTTCAGTGGACTATACTATACTATATACCACCCAGTCATGTGACTAGTCCGATTCACTCGCAGACACAGTTACCACACAGCTCTGTCTGGCTTCTTACTACTTCATTCCGGCATGTGTCACTGTTACCGTAACCCAGATGTGTTAGTAACCTCTGATTAAAGCCAGATGTTGTAATGAATCGGTGGAGAAAACGGTAAAGTACTCCGAAAACTGCCATCATGAACTGTACAATTTCATAACAAAGAACCGAAATGAATTAAAGCATATTTAAGAGGTTTCACACACACACACACACACACACACACACACACACACACACACACACACACACACAGACAAACATGTTTTATGCTAAAAGATCATTAAATTCATAAGCAGTAAAAAAAAAAAAAATATTTTCCATATATGTATAATGAGATCTAATAAATGTAATATATTAATAAATATAATATGTAAACAAATACATTATACACTTTAAAGTGGAAAAGCTCGAGCACACATGCTTCCTTCCTCTTTATTCACTCGTTCTATCTATCTCTCTGTCCTTGTAATTTCTTCCACCCTCCCCTTCCCCATCTATCTCCTCTCTTTCTCTCTCTCTTTCTCTCTCTCTCTCTCTCTCTCTCTTTCTCTCTCTCTCTCTATCTCTCTCTCTCTTTCCTCCGTCTCTGTCTCCTCTGTCTCCCTCTCTCTCTCTCCTCCATCTCTCTCTCTCTCCTCCATCTCTTTCTTCTGTCTCTCTCTCTCCTCCGCCTCACTCTCTCTCCTCCATCTCTCTCTGTCTGTCTCTCCTCCGTCTCACTCTCTCTCTCCTCCATCTCTCTCTGTCTGTCTCTCCTCTGTCTCAGTCTCTCTCTCCTCCATCTCTCTCTCACTCTGTCTCTCCCCTCCATCTCTCTCTCCCCTCCATCTCTCTCTCTCCTCCGTCTCTATCTCCTCCATCTCTCTCTCCTCCATCTCTCTCTCTCTCTCTCTCTCTCTCTCTCTCTCTCTCTCCGCTCTCTCACGGGTCTGCAGTGGTTCTCTCAGTCTCAGTGCAGTCTGTGTGAGCGTGTGCGTATGTGTCCGTGCTCTGTGTGTGAGATCTCTGGTGTGTGGTTATGCATGTATAGCATGTGCAGCACAGTTGAGTTCACACTGTGTGTGTGTGTGTGTGTGTGTGAGTGTGTGTGTGTGGAGAGGACGGAGAGAGCTAACGGCATGACTCTCTGATTCTCTGCTTCTTCACCTAGACAACTCGGCTTGTGTTGGACATTGCTGCAGACCTGTAAGTCTTTGCGTGTGTTTGTATATGTGTGCTTCTGTGTGTGTTTGCATGTGTGTGTATGAGAGAGAGAGAGAGCGAGAGGGAGAGAAAGCTCGCAAGTTTGTATCTGTGTGTTTCCTGTGTTTGAAAGCAGCACTTGCACTTTTGCACTTACTTTCATATTTTACAGAAGTGTTTATATTTGTGCACCTGCTGTCATGACTGTCGGTGTGTGCTCAAGTGTGTATTTAAAAGTGGACTTCATTTCAACAGTTTATATACCCGGTGTGTGTGTGTGTGTGTGTGTGTGTGTGTGTGTGTGTGTGTGTGTGTGTGTGTGTATGTGGTGGATGCAGGAACAGAGGTTTAATATATATGTGTCCCCTGGGTGTTTGCGTGAGTACTGAAGCTTCATCAGTACCAACATTTTAGTAGTTTTATTGGTGTAACTTCTGAAAATTAACAGCATTATATCTGAAGATCTCAGAGCAAATGTATTTTTATGAATAAGGTTAAGAATTATATTACAGTGAGCTATAAAACTAGCAGCTAAGTGCTTGGTCAGCTTATTCTTCAAACCATGGGCACTTTTTTTTTTTTAAACAGGAAAATGCATGAAATTAGCCAAAGGACTGGCATTAATTTATTAATATGAGACATCAAAATAGCAAATTAAAAGCTTGATTAAATAGATTATATCCCACACCTACACACATTATGATTTCATGACCTTTTATTTAGTGTTTCCTGGCTTCATTAATTATGTGCATAATTTACTATCAGTGCATAGCATGAATTAAGAGCTAAAGAATAGTATGTTCTGGATCGAGTGCTACTTTGTAAGCTGATGAATAAGGAGAGTGGGGCAATTCAAGAATTAATGTGATAAATATGATTAGCAATATATTGGCAATATTCTAGCCTTTATTTGATACTGAAGAAAAAAGAATGTGATCTGCTTATTCAGTTCACATTGTTTCTTTTTTTATAACCTGTGATTATTTTTGTCGGGCTTAAAGTCGAGTGCTTGTGTTCTAGACAGAGTTAAAATGTCTTGGATGTTTCCACTCAAGAAATATCTGGCAACCTCAGAGGTGTGAAATTCATGCAGATCATTTGAAAAATCTGAAAGGCACGCCCACAAAATTTAATCAAGCAGCTGCTTAAGCCATCTCTATATACGGATAACTTTCTCAGCAGTTTCTATGTTCTATTCAGCATATCGTTGCGTATAACTCTAGTTAGTTATACCCTATGTAGTGCATAGACGTACAGTATCTGAGAAAAGTGAGTACACCCCTCACATTTGTTTAAATATCTGATGATATCTTTTCATGTGAGAACACTGAAGAAATAACACTGTGCTACAATGTAAAGTAGTGAGTGTACAGCTTGTGTAACAGTGTAAATTTACTGTCCACTCAAAACAACTCAACATACAGACATTAATGTCTAAACCGCTGGCAACAAAAGTGAGTACACCCCTAAGTAAAAAAGTCCAAATTGGGCCCAATTAGCAATTTTCCCTCCCCGGTGTCATGTGACTTGTTAGTGTTACAATGTCTCAGGTGTGAATGGAGAGCAGGTGTGTTAAATTTGGTGTTAAAAATTGCTCTCACACTCCCTCATACTGGTCACTGGAAATTCAACATGGCACCTCATGGCAAAGAACTCTCTGAGGATCTGAAAAAAAGAATTGTTGCTCTACATAAAGATGGTCTAGGCTATACGAAGATTGCCAAGACCCTGACACCGAGTTGCAGCACGGTGGCCAAGACCATACAGCGGTTTAACAGGACAGGTTCCACTCAGAACATGCCTCGCCATGGTCCACCAATGAAGTTGAGTACATGTGCTCAGAGTCATATCCAGAGGTTGCCTTTTGTTAATAGACGTACGAATGCTGCCAGCATTGCTGCAGAGGTTGAAGGGGTGGGGGGTCAGCCTGTCAGTTCTCAGACCATATGCTGCACACTGCATCAAATTGGTCTGCATGGCTGTCATCCCAGAAGGAAGCCTCTTCTAAAGATGATGCACAAGAAAGCCCACAAAGTTTGCTGAAGACAAGCAGACTAAGGACATGGATTACTGGAACCATGTCCTATGGTCTGATGAGATCAAAATAAAATTATTTGGTTCAGATGGTGTCAAGCGTGTGTGGCAGCAACCAGGTGAGGAGTATAAAGACAAGTGTGTCTTGCCTACAGTCAAGCATGGTGCTGGGAGCGTGGTGGGAGTGTCATGGTCTGGGGCTGCATGAGTGCTGCCGGCACTGGGGAGCTACAGTTCATTGAGGGAACCATGAATGCCAACATGTACTGTGACATGCTGAAGCCGAACATGATCAGTATGCAGTTTACCAGCATGTTGACCCCAAACACACCTCCAAGACGACCACTGCCTTGCTAAATAAGCTGAGGGTGAAGGTGATGGACTGGGCAAGCATGTCTCCAGACCTAAACCCTATTGAGCATCTGTGGGGCATCGTCAAATGGAAGGTGGAGCACAAGTTCTCTAACATCCACCAGTTACATGATGTTGTCATGGAGGAGTGGAAGAGGACTCCAGTTGCAACCTGTGAAGCTCTGGTGAACTCCATGCCCAAGAGGATTAAGGCAGTGCTGGAAAATAATGGTGGCCACACAAAATATTGACACTTTGGGCCCAATATGGACATTTTCACTTAGGGGTGTACTCACTTTTGTTGCCAGCGGTTTAGACATTAATGTCTGTGTGTTGAGTTATTTTGAGGGGACAGTAAATTTACACTGTTACACAAGCTGTACACTCACTACTTTACATTGTAGCAAAGTGTCATTTCTTCAGTGTTGTCCCATGAAAAGATATCATCAAATATTTGTTGACATTCATTTTACGTGTGTCTCAAATAGTTGAGATTGCCTCTGTTTGTGTGTGAGTGAGTGAGTGAGTGAGTGAGTGAGTGAGTGAGAGAGGGAGAGTGAGCGAGCATGGTGGCTTCTCAGAAGCGACGTAAACAGTTGAAGTGTCATTTGTCGTAGAAGAGGGCATAGATCAAACCTATGTCTGACCCATGTAAGAAAGAAGAGAATAAAGGTGTGAGAGAGTAAATAAGAAAGTAAATGAGTGTAGCCAGACAATCACAATCAATCCCCGTGCACACGGGGAAGGCCTCGTTTGTCTTCCTTCATTTTTTTTTTCTGCCTTTCTCCCTTTTTCTTCCAGTCGTTTGTCTCCCAGAAGAAA
>JAFFST010054781.1:14898-28533 GCA_022414735.1 Noturus placidus | reverse complement strand
CTGCTGTTCACAAACGCTCTCCATCCAACCTCACTGAGCCCGAGCTGTTTTGCAAGGAGGAATGGGCAAAAATTTCAGTCTGTCGATGTGCAAATCTGATAGAGACATACCCCAAGCGACTTACAACTGTAATCGCAGCAAAAGGTGGCGCTACAAAGTATTAACTTAAGGGGGCTGAATAATTTTGCTCACCCAATTTTTTAGTTTTTATTTGTTGAAAAAGTTTGAAATATCCAATAAATTTGGTTCCACTTCATGATTGTGTCCCACCTGTTGTTGATTCTTCACAAAAAATTACAGTTTTATATCTTTATGTTTGAGGCCTGAAACGTGGCAAAAGGCACTGTATATATACTGTATATATCTGCCCCTCTCTCTCTCTCTGTCTCTCTCTCTCTCTCATTAATAAGAGAAAAAATTGTACAGTGTCTTCAATCTGAAGACTTTAACTTGGAGGAGAACGTGCTGACGGTTACAAAAGGAAAATGGTAGTTTTGTATTATTGCCTTTCAAGAAACTGGAGATAAATTGATCGTTGCCATATGGCAACGCCATGCAGTAAAGGGTGTAATAAACATCTCTTTACAGAAGTCTTATCAGGAATAAGATGTTGTGCTTTTTTTTAAAGAACAACACGTTTTAATTTGTTTATTATTAGGGTCAGATTGTGTGGCGTGTCTGCCATGTAAATGAGCTGTTACTATAGAAACAATAATGTATTATAAGGAATGCAATAATATAAGCCTATGATTCGCTTTGCAGCCAGAATACCAATTAGAGCTGCTGTTCTAGAAAATTAATCAACACTTCCGGATGAATCGAGATAGAGACAGTGATTATAAGACATTCAATATTACATACATATCATCAGTACTTTTATGACATCAGTACTGTTCCTTTAATAATGTATCCTTTTAGAACTTCATTTGAAATTGAAATAAAAAAGCGTGGTACCTATTACTATGGTACGATCATGCCGGAATTCCCTCTGATTGGCAGGGTAGAGGCGGGATGACAGATTATTCAAAATAATGGATCTAAAAATACAAATATCGTACCCACATCTTCTTTTTTTTTTTTTTTTCTAATTCAAGCACATAGGAAAGCAATTGATGGTTACGGTGGCTTTCTGGTAGGTCTTGGATTGGATCTCCAACCTCAAGCCGCATTATCTGTCACTATTAAAGAAAAAAAAAACTGCTAAAGACCCACCTCTTCTATGAGTACTTAACTAATCCCTAAAATGCCAACCCCCACATTATTTAAAATAAATAAATAAACTCACTCTGACTCTTACAGCTCTACTCTGTGCACTACTTGTATTGTTCTCCGCTTGACTGTATTTGCTCATTTGTAAGTCGCTTTGGATAAAAGCATCTTGTGAATGAATAAACGTAAATGTAAATCTCGCACTAGCATAGTAGCTACTACTGGCCTTCTGTAGGGCGTTTAACAATAGACAGAAATCTGGACGAAGCAACAGTATCCAGGTGAGCTTATGCACTGAAGGAAGTGCAGGTCTTCAGGTGATCCATGTGGAATCATTCACAACAGCAGAAAGTGTGTCAGAAAGTGCTGCAGACGTCAGGCTGAATCAGGCAGTGGTATATCCTCTATCACTATCCTATTATACTATTTGCTTACATTGAAACTACTCAGATGATTTTTCCCAAGCAGCAAAATTCTCAGAAAAAAAAAAAAAAACTGTTGCCATATTTTCATCCTGTTTTTGATTTAAAAAAAAAAAAATTATCGCATGCGTGCAGGCAAACCATATCGGTATATATGCACTTATCCTCTCTGCATGTCCAAGCGTATCCTGCTGGAGCCCAACACACTCGCCTTCCTGCCTGTGGAGGGTGAAGAGCAGTGTGTCGGCTCTTAACTGCTCATCCGTGCAGTGATATCACGCTCCCTGCAGATCAGCTGGGCGGCTGAGGCCATGCTGCACTGGGAAGATGGGGCCTGGCTTATGCTAATGCTAGCATGAGGGAGGAGAAGGGATTGTAGGGCTTTGACACCGGACTGTCTCTAATAATCTGGGTTTGTCAAAGCCACTGACTTGTAGGCAGGTGATCTGGAGCTGCTTAAGTGTTTAATGACCTCCATTTGAAAAGCCTTTTTGCAGAAAGGGACTATGTGCACACACACACTCTTACACTCTGTGTATGTCCTCATATTTAATATTGAATTGGTTTCCGAAGATCTTGGTTTTAGAGTAAATGACAAGCCACTATGTGTTCACTCAGTTAAAGTTTTAAATACGTTATCAAAGTATTGATGGATATTACATTGTGTCTGCTATCTAATATCAGCACCAGGCATTCCTGGTGCATGTTCTGACCTGCTTACACCACCTAGTGTGGGCATTTACAAACTTATTTAACGTGGCATCTACTTAAAATGAACATGGATCCAAATTAAAGGAGCAGTTTGCAATTTTTGGAGCCCTCCTCACAAAAAGCTGCTTGTAAGAAGATTTGCCACGGCGATAATAATAGTGACATAATACCAATAATAAACATTCCAAGTCTTATCTCATCTTTCCCTTTGACACCCTTTTGTTGAGCTTAGTCATGCCTTGTAAGTTAACGTTTCAGAAGTAGCAGAGCTGAGCAGAGCTCATTTCAGGATGTCATTTCGGCCGGAGAAATGAAAACAGAAACCTGGAAGGAGGAACCTAGAAATATACATGTACATTGCAGAAAGAGCGAGAGATAGAGAGCGTGAGAGAGAGAAAGTGAGAGAGATAGAGTTAGAGAGATATATATATATATATATCTACTGGTTAACACGTTCGCATCACACCTCCCATTGTGGCCCTGTGTGTGTGGAGTTTGCATGTTCTCCCCGTGTGTCGGGGGTTTCCGCCGGGTACTCTGGTTTCCTCCCCCAGTCCAATGACATGCATGGTAGGCTGATTAGTGTGTCCAAAGTGTCCGAATGGGTGTATGAATGGGTGTGTGAGTGTGTATGTGATTGTGCCCTGCGATGGATTGGCACCCTGTCCAGGGGTTACCCACCTTGTGCCCGATGCTCCATGGGATAGGAAAAGGATAAAGAGATAAAACTGTATGATATGATATATATATATATATATATATATATATATATATATATATATATATATATATATATATATGTAGAGAATGAGAAGTATACATGATATAGGAATAGATTCTGGGCAGGGATTGAGGGGGATTAGCAGCAGTTGTCATTGAAGAAGGCTGCCACAAAGTGAGATCTATTGAATCTAATCCCAGCGACTTTCACCAGCTAGCATGCGGAATGCTAACAGCCCGGCTTGTCAATAACAATGACTCGCATCAACAGCCATTTCAAGTCCTTCATCCCTCAGCCAGGCCTCATACAAGCACACACACACACACACACACACACACACATACACACACACACACACACCGTTGCCATGTTGAAATTACAGCGCTGATAACATGCCCTGTCTGCTTGACCTTCCCTGTCTGGAGCTTGAGTGTGACTTGGCTGTGTTTGCCAGGACTTAAGATTTGAAAAAGGTCAACAAATGTCTTTTAGAGAGATTTTTAGCTCTGCACGGTCCTCTCAAGATGTCACATTAGCGGCTTTAAGTGCCTAAGAATGAGGCACTGGTAGCACTATGGAACAAACACTATGAAAAAAGCACACTATTTTGCATGTGTGCAGTTAAATATTCAGTTATTATACCCAGGCACTCTTTAAATGCACTCTTTCCATTGCTCAGATCTTTTCATTTAGTCCAGACATACTTTGTTCAAAATAAATTCAATTACATTAAAATTGGAAAAGACTACAGTATTAGATGGTATTAGGTGGTATTGCACTACCACCTGATGTCTGTGATGCATTATTACGCATTATTTATGTCAAGGCTAGTTATCTTCTTGTGTAGTGTCACAAGCATGAGGACAGGTCACACTGTCCTGTCCCTGTGATCAAATATCATTTAATACTCACGTCATTGCTTTTTGAGTCATGCAACTGTACTCTCCTATTGTCACTGTATTCAAGAACGGGGAAAAAGTATGTGTTTTATAGAAAATCGCTGCGTCTGGGTTTGAAGTGTTGCTCGAGGAATTGAAAATCAATGTGTATGTTGGCGGTTTTATGGTGCAAACAAAGCAAGAGACTTATAAACGCTATGCTAACAAAGCGAGGCAACATAATGGAGAGTATAACTTTTTTTTTTTTTTTATAATGCCAGTGAGGCATATAGATGTCATCCGATTGTCTTTGTAGCCGCTCATGGATTCATCTAGCTGAGTGTATTTTTGTATTTCTAGTCTTTCTATTGTACCACCAGCCTGTTTGTAAAATTCCCCATTTCTACTCCAAACCTCTGCAAAATGACAAAAAAAGTCTCTTCTTGCATAATGTCGATCGATCATTCTCAGAGTTCCTCTTATAGAGGATTGCTCTTAACCAGAATGTTCCATTCCTCCAGCACCACATGCATTCCCCCTGGCGTGAGAGTGCATTTACTTTTAATAAATTAATAAACTCCCAGTCATATTTGTGTTTATTCTGATTCCCTACATGCATTATTGTACTTTTCTTTGGAGCTACAGGCATCACTATGTATTATCATTTTAAATAAAGTTCCCACCGAATAAGATCTTCATGTACTGGAGGCAGAGTGTATTAAAAATGCACCAGGGTGCATGAGCTCGCATGTTCTACGTGTCCCACCGAACGATTGTGGATTGACCTGCTGGGGTAGAAATCGATCTACTGTGTGCGATGCATCTAAAAACTCATCAGATATAATTCAGGTGTTAAATCGCCTTTGACAGAATGATTAACTCCAGATGTGGAAATGCAGCACCCTGTGTAGTGACCTGCAAACATGTCCAAAAAAAAAAAAAAAGACAGAGGAGAGCAAAGACGGTGTAAGACTGAGGACAGAAGAAGATTCTTATCAGAGATAAACGATGATCTTGTCTTTTAGTAAAGGAGCTGGATTAAGAATGAATACAATTTCCTCCTCATTAGGACACACAACCATGTATGAGCTTACTGCTGTGCATGAATATCTGTTGTGCATGTCATGTGGCTGAGTTATAAATGTACACTCTGCATTGTGGTCTAATATATTTGGCTGTTTGTTTTTTTTAAGGGAAGTTGCATGATGCATGCGACTTGCTCTGTTACCTGTGGTGCTATTCAGGAATTTGTGTTTGGTGCAGCCTGTATACAAGTGATAATGTCTGCAAACATCACACTCTGTGAGGAAGCGTTGGTCATACTCAGGGCATGAATGTTGAGCAAGCAACCTCACAGTGCTGACAAAACCACTGCTATAAAACTACATCTATTTTTTACCACCTCGCTGGTACAGAGTAGATAAAGTATAATGTGTAGAGCTGGACTGATGCAGACATGGACTATATACTGTGTGATGGCATAACTGCATGACTGGCCGGCTCTGTCGTGACTTTATGCCAGAGTGTGTGTTTGCTCCAAGGCCCGACTGCATTGCGTTGGTTTTGATGGACCACACCCAGAGCTTATCAGAGTTACTGTAATAGAGGATTGTTTTAACCATGAGTCAACCAGGAGTTACAGGATTATGCATGACCATATATATATATATATATAGATAATGAGTCTTTATTGGTCACATATACATAAGCACAGTGAAATTCTTTTCTTCACATACCCCATGTCAGGAAGTTGGGGTCAGAGCACAGGGTCAGCCATGATACAGAGCCCCCTGGAGCAGAGAGGGTTAAGGGCCATTCTCAAGGTCCCAACAGTGGCAGCTTGGCTGTGCTGGGACTTGAACCCCCGACCTTCCGATAAGTAACCCAGAGCCTTAACTGCCAAGCCACCACTAGCGCATCTATCTATCTATCTATCTATCTATCTATCTATCTATCTATCTATCTATCTATCTATCTATCTATCTATCTATCTATCTATCTACAACAAAGTTACAGCAATGACAAACCCTGGTTTACAGCCAAACTCAGAACGTTGAGAATGGCCAAGGAAGAAGCATTCAGGAGTGGGGACAAAGACAGATTCAAAGAGTCGAAATACAAGTTTAGCAAGTCAGTGAAGGAGGCTAAATGACGGTACTCAGAGAAGCTCCAACACCAGTTCTCAGCTAACGAGTCTGCGACTGTCTGGAAAGGAATTAGACAGATCACAAACCATATGTCTTAACCCCTCCACTCCTTCAACGACCGACACCAAGCCAATGACCTGAACAAGTTCTACTGTCATTTTGAAAGACAAAAGGACAGTCCTGACACCATCCTCCACAACACCATCCCCCACGACACCTCCCTACAGCCACAGCACATTACTTCCATCTATTCAACCACCCCAGTGACGGCTCTTTCTATCCACAAGAGGGATGTCAACAGACTTTTTAAAAGACTGAATCCCCATAAAGCTGCTGGACCGGATGCTGTCTCCCCATCTAGCTTGAAGCACTGTGCTGATCAGCTGTCTCCAGTGTTCACAGACATTTTTAACACCTCACTGGAGACATTCCATGTGCCATCCTGCTTCAAGACCTCAACCATCATCCCTGTCCCTAAGAAGCCAAGGACCACAGGACTTAATGACTATAGACCTGTCGCCCTGACCTCTGTGGTCATGAAGTCCTTTGAGCGCCTTGTGCTTTCACACCTTAAAGCCTTTACCGACCCCCTCCTGGATCCGCTGCAATTTGCCTACAGAGCCAATAGGTCTGTAGACAATGCAGTTAACTTGGCCCTCCACTACATCCTCCGGCACCTGGACTCCGCAGGAACATACGCCAGGATACTGTTTGTGGACTTCAACTCTGCCTTCAACACTATCATCCCGGCTCTGCTTCATGAGAAGCTCACCCAGCTAGGCGTGCCTGCCTCCACCTGCAGGTGGATCACTGACTTTCTGTCTGACAGGAAGCAGCATGTGAAGCTGAAGAAACACATCTCTGACCCTCTAACCATTAGCACTGGATCCCCTCAGGGCTGTGTTCTTTCCCCCATATTCTTCTCCCTGTACACTAACAGTTGCAGATCCAGTCACCAGTCCATCAAGCTTCTGAAGATTGCGGATGATATCACCCTTATCGGACTCGTCTCCAATGGAGACGAGTCTGACTATAGGTGGGAGGCTGACCATCTTGTTACCTGGTGTGCTCAGAACAATTTAAAGCTCAACGCTTCTAAAACAGTGTAGCTGGCCATTGGCCCACATTACCCTCTGTGGCTCCACAATCGACATTGTGGAGTCTTTCCGCTACTTGGGCACTATCCTCTCCCAAGATCTTAAGTGGGAGCTGAACATCAGAACATCATTTTATATTTGAGTATATATATATATATATATATATATATATATATATATATATATATATATATATATATATATATGGGAGGTAGGGTTTGATATATTTATTAGGCGGCAAGTGAACAGTCAGTTTTCAAAATTAATGTGTTGTAAGCAGGAAAAAATGGCATGTGTAAGGATCTGAGCAACCTTGACAAGGGGCAAATTGTCATGGCTTGATGACTGGGTCAGAGCAGCTCCAAAATAGCAGGTCTTGTGAGGTAGACATTGGGGACCTACACAATATTTATATTTATATACATTATATTTATATGCATTAACCTGTAGAAGGCACATGTTCCTAACCTTGGTCCTGGAGACCTTACAGTCCAGCATATGTTATATCTGTGTAGGATAGGAGGTACAGAGGATGGATGGATGGAGTGATGGAGGGATATTGACTTTTCTTGTAGGATATAAGGTTATACATCCTATAAAAAAGGTTAGGGGTATAGCGTTAACCCTTTCTTAATCAAAGCCTCATGATCACTTGACAAATGTGTGAAAATGTGAACAAGTAAGGCTTTATTTACTGTATACAGTGTCTTTATTACACTCGTGGATGCTTGTAATTAATCTGAACCTTAACCGTTTCAGACAAATTGAGTCACTGGGAGAATTAGCTTATGTTATGCTTGGCATGTGGGTTTACCCTGAGTCTATGTTTCACTGCTTGTCTTGGAAATTGAATATTTATGCTAAGTTGTAGCATATGGACTTTTTTAAGCATGTACTGCCACTGAGCACAGGAGATGAACATCTCATTGTCCTGACTTTGCTTTATCATATACATAATAATGATCGTTCTTTATAATATGATGGTCAGGATAGACATTTGTGTGTTATATGTACTTACGCATAGCAGGAAAGTACAGAGCTGAAGCTCAACACTTTATTCTTGCATCTTTTGTGTTAGCAGGATCGCGGCCAGCCCTAGGGTTTAGAAGTAAGTTATGAGTAGAATATTAATAGTAGGGCTGTTTGTCTTGTAATTCTGCCTGTGTATTCTGTCTAGAGACCATATCACACATAACATCCATACACACATCAACACAGTTAAGTAGAGATATTTGTGTGCGTGTGTGTGTGTGTGTGTGTATATGTGTATGTGTATGTGTATGTGGGTGTGTGTGTGTGAGAGAGAGAGAGAGTGAGTGTGTGAGTGTGTGTTTTCACTAATGTTCCAGTGAGCAGATTGAATATATTTGGCATCAGCAATATGGCAACTAAACATTTTCCATGTAGTGAACACAGTTCTCTTAATTAAGATTAACATGATGACGTTTGGGGCACAAGGCGGGGTACACCCTGGACAGAGTGCCAGTCCATCGCAGGGCACAATCACATACACACTCACACACCCATTCATACACTACGGGCACTTTAGACACGCCAATCAGCCTACCATGCATGTCTTTGGACTGGGGGAGGAAACCGGAGTACCCGGAGGAAACCCCCGACGCACGGGGAGAACATGCAAACTCCGCACACACATGGCCCCGGCGGGGCTCGAACCCTGGACCCTGGAGGTGTGAGGCGGACGTGGATGGATGGATGGATGATGACGTTTGTGTGTGTCTGTGTATCTGTGAGCGTGTGTGTGCATGTGTGTGCGCGTGTGTGCACTAGTGTGTGTGTGTTTGTGTGCGTGTGCATGCATGTGCGGCCACTCCCAATGCAATAGGAACAGAATTGGAACAGAACACTGGACACAGTTGTGATAGCAGCTGTGTCTTTTCTCCTCCTGCTCCTTTAATCTCTCTCTCTCTCTCTCTCTCTCTCTCTCTCTCTCTCTCTCTTCTGCTATGCCTGTCACCACTGTTTGGCAAAGTCATCAGACATCCATCTGTAATTACAGACCACCACGGCCCGCCTGCTTCACCACCAGCCAAAAACACACAGTTTGTCACCGTTATGCTCACATTATAAAATAATAATTACACTTTCTGGTTGTGTCGGCGAGTCACTGAGTCACAGCCATGGCGGTTTGTGGCTTTAAATAGAGACGCGGGGAGACACGATGTGTGCCTAGAGCTGTTCTGTGTCTGCCCTGGGTTTCTCTTCCTACTGAACAACATAATATTGTCTTAAATGAAAAAAAAAAAAAAAAAACAAACTTTATATCCCAGAAATGTCTTCTAATATATTCATAATGCATTACGTTAGATTCGATTTTCAGTAATGAAGCTTCAACTTATAAAATTTTGCATTTATAATATGCTTTGCTGCATTATGAACACAATTCTACTACAAGATTAACTTTCCATTCTCAGGATTAGTTCAATGTTACAGTAGAGGGTAGCAGTGTGTGATCATATGTAATGCATATCAGCTGTATTTGTTCATCCTCAGTAAGCACTCTATAGTAGTCAGGGTCGTGGTTGATCCAGAGCCTATACCAGGAACCCAAACTGCACTGTATGGGACACCAGTCCATCACAGGGTCCCATCCACAAACACTTATTCACACCTAGGGGGAAATGTTTGTTTTGGGGAGGTGAAAGGAAACCCACACTGATGCAGGGAGAGCATGGGAAGCTCCATGTATATAGGAATCTGAGTTATGATAATGAGTCTTGATTGGTCACAGCACAGTGAAATTGTTTTCTGAGCATACGGCAGCATGCCAGGAAGTTGTGGTCAGAGTGTAAGGTCAGGCATGATACAGCACCCCCAGGAGCAGAGAGGGTTAAGGGCCTTGCTCAAGGGCCCAACAGTGGCAGCTTGGCAGCGCCGAGGCTTAAACCCCCGACCTTCTGATCAGTAACCCAGCGCTTTAACCGCCTCCACTACCCCACGATCAAGCTACTTGGAGATGTGAGGTGGCAACACTACCTGCTGTACTATCATGCTGTATATACTACATAACTAGCTATATATTGAAGCTGTTATGAAACTTAATTTTGAAAAATACTGTACACACTTCAAACACAAGGGCGGGAATCGGTGCTGTAGAGCGATACCATAACAAAACATACCAAAGTTCTTTGTGGTGGGAAATAATTATTGTAGCGGCAACTACAAGTGGTTAAAGAATCATGGACTGATGGAAAAATCTTGGTTTATTTATAGAAGAAAAGCGATAGATGGATGGAAGGAGCAAAAAACAGGAAAGACATTGTTTTAAAATAATAAACAGATGGAATTAGACATGTACAAAAACGGTTCTTCTGTGGCATCGCTCTAAAGATCCTTCTCTGAGCCACGCCCTCATATCAGTGCTCCTCCCCTGCAATCACAAATACCTGAATGCTAGGGCAAGAGTTCCAACATCCAACATGATTAACAAGTATGTGTACATGCCTTCTTGTCCTAACTGGTTGATGTAGCTCGTCCACATCATCTGTCTTTCTCACATTTACAAAACCAATGGTGCTGCAGAGACTGGAGTTTCTCATCTGAGAACTGGTATGTGAAGCGAACTTCACCAAGTAGTACAAAAAAATTGGTCAGTATTGACTTAAAAATGACTAATCCCACCTTTATGCTGAAGAATCAGTTGTCTTAATCATCTACGCCAAGGGCTGTTTGCATGTTTGCACGAGAGCATGTGAAATGCAATTAAACCTTTCAAGCCCAAATTGAAGTCTAGGTCCCATAAGCATGTAAGTCCAGTTCGAGCCTCAAGTCATTGGTTTTCAAAATTGAGTTTCTTTCCAGACTCCGGCTTGTTTGTCTCGAGAGTTTGGCATGTTTTTTGGAGTGTGAAAACAGTTTTCGCGCCCAGGAGCATTTTAGAGAACTGGTCTTTGGTCCTCAAGAAAGCAGTGGGTTTTTGGGCTTCCACTAAACCATGGTGTGAATCGCAGCAGGTATGGAAGCTCTGCTCACAGTGCTGCATGCTGATTGACATGATTGATTAAACTCGTCACTTTACTTCCTGTTCCATGATGGTGGGTTGTTATGGTCAGAGGAGCTGGAATACCTTATTGAACTGGAGAGAATCCATCCTTCCATTTTCCATACTGGTTATCATACACAGGGTTGTAGGGAGCCTACAGCCTGTGCCAGGGAACTCAGGGAACAAGGCAGGGGACACCTTAGAAGGGAAAAAATCGTGCACACATTCACACTCTGGAAATGCCAATCAGTCTACAATGCATGTCTTTGGACTGGGCGAGGAAACTAGAGTACCCTCAAAGCACCGAAGAGAACATGTAAACTCTGTCCACACAGGCCCGAATCAGAACTTGAACCCCCATGTGCAAGCAGCATTAGCACAAAGGCTTCACTGGAGCAAGTGATTAGGATTGAAATAAAGTTTTTTTTTTTTTTTTAAACTAATGTCAACAGCATTTAAACATGTATCATTAATTGTAAAAGATGGCAAGCTGAACAGATTCAAGTATTTATGCCAAGTGGATCCCAGACTCAAAATCATCACTAATGAGCTAGAACTCAATAGTAATAGTGTTAGCCAAACAAACAGTGCACATTTCATCTTATTAACAAAAGAGAGCTTGGTGAAAGATTAATTCAACATCAAATTAACGAAATCACAGAGCAGAATCAGTGTCGATTTTAATTACATCGCCAAACTAGTCTCCTGTGCACGCTGTTTAATCACACCAGCCTTATTTGAAAGAGTTAATTTATTGCTGGTTTTGCCATGCCGATTGTGATAACAGAAGCCTGGATTGATGATGTGTGAAAACATTACTTGTTTCCAACAAATTGCTTCTGCTAAGGATGTTTCCAGTATGAGGCGTTCTAGAAAAACTCACAAAACTCACTCTCTCTGTATCAGAACCAGCCTTCCTTCCTTCCTTCTAGTTATCCAGTTATCTCCCGGTTATATATATTATAATATTCCCAACAGCCTGTCTGTCTGTCAGTTTTACATAATAATACAGCATGATCTTCATGTCGAATTGGGCTTGGGGTTTGGGTCCGGCCCGCTGTTTGCACCTGCTTCTTTTATTTTGTTGTCAGCGATCGGCCCTCGTCATTTGAATGCATCCTCTGGCTGCCTGGATCCCGACCACAACACACAATGCATAATGATGCTTTATGAAAATAAAAGACAGAAGGCCAAGGCCTGGTCTCTGAAAAGCAATTTAGCTAAAAACCCCGGGTCCTGATGCTGAGGGAGGGAGAAAGAACGTGAGAGAGGACTACTTATATTCACATGGTAGGGTGGCTAATAGGGGACAAAGAGAAAATCTGAAAGAGTGAAATATTTATATATATATATATATATATATATATATATATATATATATATATATATATATATATATATAGTGTATGTCTGACAAAGTTCTGAGGCACAAAATGAGTAACAGCATGCTGACATTACTATATTGCTGTTTTGTTCCTAAAACTGAAGCGATTTGTTCAACCGACCTAGAAAACTATAATGATGACTTCTTTAATTTTGCTTATACCAAAGCATACAATGCTTTGAAAAAGTATTTGCTCCCAGCCTAGGTATATCATTAGGTCTGCAACTAACGATTATTTTTATCATCGATTAATCGGACGATTATTTCTTTGATTAATCAAGCTGGACTAGACAGAACCAGGCCTCATTACTGCAAACCCTGTTCAATGAAATCAACACTTCAATAGAACTTTTTCAACAGCATGAAATTAGTTAAAACGGTCTTACCCAGTAACACACTATGCCAAAGAAATTCCAGAAATGATGAGGAAGAAGGTGTTTTACATCAGTCTGGGAAGGGTTACAAAGCTATTTCAAAGGCTCTGGGACTCCAAAGAACCACAGTGAGAGCCATTATCTCCAAATGGAAAAAAAAAAAAAACTCAGCACAGTAGGGAACCTTTCTAGAAGTGGCTGACCTTCCAAAATTCCTCCAAGAGCGCAGCAACGACTCATCCAGGAAGTCACAAAAGAGCCAAGGACAACATCAAAGGACCAACAGGCCTGTCTTGCGTCAATAAAGGTCACTGTTCATGACTCCACTATCAGAAAGACACTGGGCCATAATGGCATCCATGGAAGAGTGGTGCGGTGAAAACAGGAAAAGTCCTGTTACATCTGGTGTAAAGCAAGAGACAGTAAAAAGGGAGTCTGGTGAGGGAGCAACTCTTTATAGTGGCTACAATGTAAGCATTAACAGGAACTAACCTGTTTTTTGTTATAGGAAATAATCCACTATTAGCAGTAGTAGAAGTTTGTGATTAGGCATTCTGTATTCACAATTCCTCTTATCATTCATGATCCAGAATTGGATCATCACTTCATACTTTCAATGCTCTTAATCGTTTAACCCAGGCAACTCAATATTAAAGGTCTTTCTAACCAGCTGATTTTGGACTCAAGGG
>JAFFST010054779.1:244539-260431 GCA_022414735.1 Noturus placidus | reverse complement strand
AGATTGCAAGTAGTGATCCAGAGCTCAAGAAGGCCCAGGCTCATGACACCCAGGCAAAGGAAATAAGGTCACTGTTAGATCCCCTACAAAAGTTCTCCGACTGGTCAAGAATGGCGAAAGCTATAGCCAGACTAATGCGGCGTGTAAAGGAAGCCAAATGCCTCAAGCCAAGGTCCTGTGAAAGCACCAGTCTAGAGGAAAGGAGAGAAGCAGAGCTCAGCATAATCAAGATGGTTCAACAAGCAACCCTCTCTCAAGAAATACAGTGCATCCAGTGTCATAAGGACACACCAATCAAAGACAATGCCAACAAATTACACAAGTTAAGTCCATTCCTGGATGACCAAGGTATCCTCAGAGTGAGAAGACTCAAGTTGCTTATCAGCGATTCAACTCTGGATGAAAAGGGAAAGCGCATCTCTAAACCTGTTCACCTGGAGAGGTCCATCCATAAAACAGTTACATTGTTGGAAGCAGACTGAAGACTCCAGCATCCTCTAGTCACTCAGTTCTTAAGTTAAGCCATAGGTAAATTGTTTGGTATTTTCAAATTAATATTATATGCAGTATGTGTGTCTCTTTAAGCTGTTCTAAGAAATCACTTGTGATTTGGTGGGAGTGTAACTGCCTCACAGTTTAAGTCAAGTTTGCTACCGTTATTTGGTTCCTACCTGAAAATAATGGATTGCAGAGGCGGAACTAATTAGCGCCGATCTTGTGTTCCACACGTACCTAAATGAGCGCAACACCTTTAGTCGAAGTGCTAAAAGCATGGTACGGCAAGAGCTCTCCAAGCTAAGTAAATAATAAGAATAGAAATCTGGACGTGTATTACCTGAGGAGAGGGAAGACGAGGAGAAGGACTTTAAGATTTAGCCCCTCTTAAGTAGAAGGCAGCCTACGAGGTATGTTTCTTTGTGTATGGTTTTCTTTGATATGTTTTATGTGAATAGCTAGTTATTTGTTGTATCTCTTATTTTTTCTTTCTTTCCACCCAGTTCTCATGGGTTGATGGATTGATGAGTTGAAGTCTTGGTGGGTTGATGAGTTGCTCATTAAAGAAATAAAACCCCGTTTTCTAAACAAGACCTCGTGCTACGTTTTTGCTACTGGAGGGCGCTACATTAACAACCAGCTTCCTGTGTTTAACAACCAGCTTCCTGTGTTTAACAACCAGCTTCCTGTGTTTAACAACAAACTTCCTGTGTTTAACCACCAGCATAACAACCAACGTCCTGTGCTTAACCACCAGCATAACAACCAACGTCCTGTGCTTAACCACCAGCATAACAACCAGCTTCCTGTGTTTAACCACCAGCATAACAACCAGCTTCCTGTGCTTAACCACCAGCATAACAACCAGCTTCCTGTGTTTAACCACCAACTTTACAACCAGCTTCCTGTGTTTAACCACCAGCTTTACATCCAGCTTCCTGTGCTTAACAACCAGCTTCCTGTGTTTAACCACCAGCATAACAACCAGCTTCCTGTGTTTAACCACCAGCATAACAACCAGCTTCCTGTGTTTAAAAACCAGCTTTACATCCAGCTTCCTGTGCTTAACAACCAGCATAACAACCAGCTTCCTGTGCTTAACAACCAGCTTCCTGTTTCTCATTTGCAGTTGTTGTGATATTGTGGTCTGTCTTTGATCTCTTTGAAAACACCAGCTTCAGCAGCCATGCACCGTTCAGACATAATCTACTAGGAGGATTTTGCATTGTCAAAAGTGGTTGGGAAAATACAACCCCAATTCCAAAAAAGATGGGACGCTGTGTAAAATATAATATAAACAGAATGCAGTGATTTGCTTGTAAATGTTTCAAATACATCCTAGGTGCATTTATAACTATATACACTGATCAGCCATAACATTAAACCACTCTGACCGGTCTGCAGATACGCAGCCCCATACACAGCAAGCTGTGATGCGCTGTGTGTTCTGACACCTTCCTATCATAGCCACCATTAACATTTTCATCAATTTCTTCATCGATCAGTGGTTTTAATGTTATGGCTGATCTCTGTAATCTTGATAGTCTACATCCATAACGCAGCCAGCTCTAAACGCGGTCTATAAAACCTGACCAAAAGACCTACTCTTCTCTGGGCTTTGCTGCAATCTGATTTTTCTTCGTCTTCTAAGATTAGCAACGACGTCTGGTGACAATATTGAATGGGAGGGCTAGAAATTCTACTGTCTATATCAGTAATGCTGTGTTACGATTATGGTTATTAGGGTTGAGCCTTGTAGTACAGACTCTCATCACAGGCATGCAATTAGTATCCGTGCACACAGGAACACACTCACTGGCAGACCGATAAGCAGCAACATTCAGGATTGCTATTAATGTATGCATTTTCAAGTCCGTAATCATGCCCAGTTCCAAGAACGGTTAGCATTGTGGATGCTAAAACCCCTGCTAGGCCATTTATAGCAACCTGAAGGTTAGCATTTATTTTTGACTAATTGCTTTGTTACTATAGAGTTTGCAGTTCTTTTAAGTAATGGCAAATACTCTAGCCTTCATGTTAGCTCTGTGTGTGTGTGTGTGTGTGTGTGTGTGTTCCTCCTACAAAAAAAGTCAGATCTCAGTCCTGCAGTTCTTATAATCACAGTTAGCTCATTAGCGAGCTGGACTGGATACTGCCTCCGTTAAAAGTCACGTTGGGTGATTTAAAATCATTTGTAAATGAGGATATTTAAATGTAAATGAAATATTGATCTAATTCCCATCAGGATCCGATGGGAGGGGAGCAGCTTGTGTATATCCAGTGGGAAACTTTTTTGATCAATTCAGATGGAGGATGTGTGTAATTGCTATTGACTAGTGTTATTAGATGTGTAAGGTTTCATCTCTGTTGCTTCTTCAGGGGAGCTCCAAAATACAGCTCACTGCGGAGGGAGAGTGAGAGAGAGAGCGAGAGAGAGAGGGGGAGAGAGAGAGAGAGAGACAGACAGACAGAGAGAGAGAGACTGAGAGAGAGAGAGAGAGAGAGACAGACAGACAGACAGAGAGAGAGAGAGAGACTGATAGAGAGAGAGAGACAGAGAGAGAGACAGACAGACAGAGAGAGAGAGAGACCGACAGAGAGAGAGAGAGACAGACAGACAGAGAGACAGACAGACAACCAGAGAGAGAGACAGACAGACAGACAGAGAGAGAGAGAGACAGACAGAGAGAGAGAGAGACAGGCAGAGAGAGAGAGAGAGACAGACAGAGAGAGAGAGAGACAGACAGACAGAGAGAGAGAGTTAGAGAGAGAAAGAGAGACTGGGAGAGTTAGAGAGACTGGGAGAGTGAGAGAGAGACCGAGAGAGAGACCGAGAGAGAGAGGTGAATATTATTATCAGAGAACAGTTATTTTTGTTCCGTTTATACTATCCTGATTTCCCATGTTGATTCTTCATGAGTGACTCTTTTGTAATATCTGAAAATGTTTAACTCCTGACAAGGTAGCAGAAGAACATAAGAAACTGGAGACGTGTTGTGGAGGAATCTCTTTAACTTCCATGCATCCATCTTCTACTGCTTACTCCTTTATCAGGGTCGCGGGAAACCTGGAGCCTATCACAGAAGGCATCGGGCACAAGGCGGGGTACACCCTGGACACGGTACCAGTCCATCTCAGGGCGCAATCTCACACACTACGGACACTTTAGACACGCCTACCATGCATGTGTTTGGACTGGGGGAGGAAACCGGAGTACCCGGAGGAAACCCCCGACACACGGGGAGAACATGCAAACTCCACACATTCATGGCCCTGGCGGGACTCGAACCCCGGACCCTGGCGGTGTGAGGCGAATGTGCTGACCCCCCGGCTTTAACTTTTCTTTAACTAATACTTTAAAGTATGTTTTTACAATTGTTAAAACAAACAAAAAACAACTTCTGGTCTTGTCTCAAGAGGTTTAGGAGGATGAATGGAAAACCAAAAATTATACACTGTATGGCCAAACGTATGTGGACACCAGACCATTGCGTACTCCTCCTTTAGCTGCTAAAAAGCCTTTCCAAAAAGAATTTGTGTCCAATCAGCCACAAGAGCATTAATGAGGTCAGGCTCTGATATTGGGTGAGGAGGTCTGGGGTGCAGTTCATCCCAAAGGTGTTCAGTAGGGGTTGAGATCCGAGCTCTGTTCAGGTCACTCAGGTTCTTCCGCTCCAGTCTTGGCAAACCATGTCTTCATGGAGCTTACTTTGTGCACATGTACATTGTCATGATGGAACATGTTTGGTCCTCTTAGTTCCAGTGCATAGAAACTGTAATGCTACAATAATGAATTATTCGTAGAAGAATTGTAATGAATTATTCGTAGAAGTATTTTGGTTGAGCTCAAAACATCTGAACCCATCTAAACTGACTCAGCTAAAGCCTTTAATAACCCTCTATTTACAAATAAATAAAAAGGTTTACTTTATTTTGTGTACAACAAATTAAGCCCAAAGTTACTTAGCAACTGAAATCTGATTAATTGAAAAGTGCAATGCTGGACGGTTAGACATTAGCCCTGGAGCTCTTACAACAACAACAATGATTACAGTCCAGAGGCTTTCATGTTGTTTTATAATAAATTAGGTTATTGTCCACCAATGTTCAGAGCATTTGTTTTCATCAAGACTACACTGCATTTCACTGTGTTCATTATTTTCATACAAATAAGAATCTCTAAGAAACATGGGCTGATTAATGCTGGAATAGCACTTCATATTAAGTACCAGGTAAGACTGTAGCTTACACTGCTGTGACATTTTGGAAATGAAATAGTTTCTTGAGTATGAAACCTGGAAGCAGACTTCCGTTGAGTTTACCTGGTGAATAAAACGATAAACTGAGTCAGTGCTAGATGGAAACTGCCGTGCTAAGAATGTACAGCTTTCATTTATTTTTTTTTATTTAAGTCTCACTTACATACTTAAGTATAGTTCCATCCCATCAATCCATCCCATCCATCCATCCATCCAATGCATATATCCATCCATCCATCCATCCAATGCATATATCCATCCATACCATCCATCCCATCCAATCCATCCATACCATCCATCCATCCCATCTATCCCATCCCATGCAATCCATCCATCCCATCCAATCCATCCATCCCATCCATCCCATCCATCCAATCCATCCATACATCCATGCAATCCATCCATTCCATACATCCATGCAATCCATCCATTCCATCCCATCCATACATCCATCCATCCCATCTCATCCATCCCATGCAATCCATCCATCCCATGCAATCCATCCAATCCATCCATCCATCCCATCCATCCCATCCATCCCATCTATCCCATCCAACCATCCATCCATCCATCCCATCCATCCATCCCATCCATCCATCCAAGGGTCAAGTAAATTACACCAAATGGAAAAATAAATAAAACTGGACATAAATCCCTTCACTACGCTCCAGCTACCCTGTGACCCTGATAAAGGAGTAATCGGTAGAGGATGGATGGATGGATGGATGGACGGATGGATAAACCCCTTCACAGACATTTTGCTGAAAAAACAAAGTTTCTTGAGCGTCTTTTATATTCCAATGGTTCATGGGTTCCTGAAAGCATTCTAACTGGAACTCCCTCAATAGGAAAATCCTCTGTTGCAGGGTTCTACATAGAATCTTGCAGGATTCTTGATATAAGGCTTTCAAATGAGGCTTTACATTTCCTGTAATAGCGTTTCAGTCATGTGAGTTTTGTATGGATATTGAGAGAATTTCTGGCTTTGCTGTACAATATTAATGTAACTAGATGTGAAAGATGGCTAAAATGACTCATCTTTACCTCAGAAGAGAATAAATAGCACATCAACAAGGTCAATAAAACAGACTGTGATGCTCATGTACTTTCTCCTAAACTGCTGATTCTACATAAACTTGTGTTTTCCTGATGTATCTTTATCTCATACACAACCCCTGTTCCTATTCTAGAGCGCCTCAAAGTATTCAAGTACACATGTGGCTATTCACTTCACTGTGGGTCGATGCTACCAGCGTGTTTCGTCAGGATTAAAAAAGTCGATATCAGCTAACTACCGTATTTTCCACACTATAAGGCGGATTATAAGGTGCAGTCTCAATTACGGGGTCTATTTCTGTACTTGACCAATACATAAGGCGCACCGTGTAATAAGGCGCATACGGTTGTTACGCCAACCAAAGTCGCACAACATTTTTAGATTTTGGAACTCAGTCCACACATAAGGCGCACCGGAGTATTAGGCGCACGGCCGATTTTTGAGAAAATTTCAGGCTTTTAGGTGCGCCTTATAGTGCGGAAAATACGGTACTTGTTAAAATACTTGTTGCCAAGATAAACTAACCAGTTGTCCGATAACGTACAGTAGCTAGGTTTGCTCAGCTAGCTAACAGCTATGAGGCAGCATGTCAGAAATGGTCTGCTGTATGGCTGCTTGTTGAAGATCCAATTTTTCACTCATTCACTTTCAATGGATGTAAACGGTAATGGATCTGGAGCCTATCACAGGAACTCTGGACAGACCACCATGCACACTCGCATTCGCACTTAGGGAAGCTTAGTGGTTTAGCACGTTCGTGTGTGTGGAGTTTGCATGTTCTCCCCGTGCTGCGAGGGTTTCCTCCGGTTTCCTCCCCCAGTCCAGTGACATGCATGGTAGGCTGATTGGCGTGTCCAAAGTGTCCGTAGTGTATGAATGTGTGTGTGAAAGATGTAATGTATGTTGTGAAGTGTTTCCGGGCAGTTGATTATCAGTATACATGAAAAATATTCTGAATGAAGCGCAGAAACAATTGGCACCCTGTCCAGGGTGTACCCCGCCTTGTGCGCGATGCTCCCTGGGATAGGCTCCAGGTTCCCCGTGACCCTGAAGAAAAGGATAAGCGCTATAGAAGATGGATGAATGGATTCGGTCCTGATTACACAGTGTCATGTCGAAGGATACGCAGAGATTATTTTCACTGTCGCAAAAGTAGACTAATTCTTTGTAGGTACTATATTGGAATTTTTTTTTTTTTATTTTAAATAATATTCTTGAGGATATAAATAAATGAACAGTGAACAATAATTCCCGATAACAGTTCAGGGTTAAATACAACAGGTGACTCAGTTCCAGTGAACTTCACTGGTGTAAACCAGTGTGCAATGCTTTATATAAACTATGACGACATGGGTAATATTTACACAGTGACCTGAATCAGAGTGCTGCAGGTTAGCGGACATGGACTTGATGAGTGATTGATAGTCCTTTTTGCTCTCTATAGGTTCCTAAGAGAGATCAATACAATGATGATGGGAGGGACATGGTGACCGCAGGCTATGTAATTTCCTCCACCTGTCTCCACCAAAATACAGAGTGAAAATCGGTTAATTCAACTACTACAGTGGCTAAGATGCTGAATAAAAGACGATGGCTTTAATGGAGCTGTGAATAAGCTGTAAGGGATGTTTGGGAGAGAGAGAGGGAGAGAGAAAAGGAGAGAGAGGGAAAGAGAGGGAGAGAGGGAGAGAGCGAGAGACAGAGAGAGAGAGAGAGGGAGAGACAGAGAGAGAGAGCGGGAGAGAGAGAGCGAGAGACAGAGAGGGGGAGAGAGAGAGAGAAAGAGCAGGTAACAGTATTCTGTCAATATTGATGACCTTTATGGATCAATGTTTTTAAATTAAGGGAAGAATTTTCACTTATACATGGCAATATAACGTCCCTGTTACTATTATAAATAAAGTTCCTATATGTATGTATTTCTATTAAATATGTTCAACATTATTTACTTGTACTGTTTACTTTTTGTCAAATTTACATATTTCACTTAAGTGATAATCCTGCTCTTAATTTCTATGAATTATTAGTTGTTTTTTCTTTACTAGCTGCTACATGAAGTTATCAGTAGCTCACCAGTGAATATATTAGGGTTTAGGGATTAATGTAGGGATTCATTGATGGTGTAATAAGAATTATACAGTGCAACCTACTGTGTTACGCGCACATACCGATGCCTAAAGGCTGTTCGGCGACTACACTGGTGATTTTTTTTTTTTTTTATTATTAAGTTGGTGACGGCTTACGTGGTTCATGACTTTGTTCAAAACACCAAACATGGTACTGTTTGGATTATTTGATCTGTTTCATCGACATTTCTCCATTTTTCTGCATGCATTCTTAATTTCTCACTCACTCACTTTCAATGGATGTAAACGGTAATGGAGCTGGAGCCTATCACAGGAACTCTGGACAGACCACCATGCACACTCGCATTCGCACTTAGGGAAGCTTTCCATAAAGAGGTCTACCTAATGGCATGTTTTTGAAAGGTGTGAGGAAAGCCACACAGACACCGGAAGAACATGCGCCTACTTTCTCGTCATTGCGTTTTCAGAAGTCATTACTTTTCATTATAATGATAGATTTATAATCTATCTGTTGCACTTTGTATTTATCACAATGGGGGGCGCACTGTGGGTTAGTGGGTTAGCACGTTTGCGTCACACCTCCAGGGTTGGGGGTTCGAGTCCCACCGTGACCCTGTGTGGGCGGAGTTTGCATGTTCTCTCCATGCGTCGGGGGTTTCCTCCGGGTACTCCGGTTTCCTCCCCCAGTCCAAACACATGCATGGTAGACTCATGGGCGTGTCTAAAGTGTCCATAGTGTATGAATGTGTGTGTGAGTGTACCTTGTAATGGACTGGCACACTGTCCAGGGTGTACCCTGCCTTGTGCCCGATGCTCCCTGGGATAGGCTCCAGGTTCCCCCGTGACCCTGATAAAGGCGTACGTGGTATAGAATATGGATGAATGGAGATTGTACTGGACAGCTAATGATTCTAATTAGCCTTAGCTAATCTTGGTTTCCTGGTGTAAACCAATATGCTTGAGACATATCTTTCTTTCATGAATCTTTTTTGACACCTGAAAGAGTTTCTACATTTATATTTTAATACATATAAATAACCTGAAGCCGTATGTTTACCAGACGATGTGTTTACAGTACTTTTACCACCTCTCGGTTTCACTATACATACTATAGTACTGATGTGAAGGTAAGAATCCTTGACAACATTAATCTGCGCATAACAAAATGCAACTTCACGTTCAGCAGTGGTTCCATTTCAGAACTGTTTAGGTCTCGTTTTCTTTTCTGATGCTGTGATTCACGGTGCTGACAGATAGGCCGTGAGCATGAAACTCCCAAGCTCATGTTGTGCAAGCAAAACCAGTGTGCAATGCTTTATATAAACCTCAGTGTGGATAATATTTACATAGTGACCAGAATCAGAGCGCTGCAGGTTTGTGAATCTGGCAACGTGGAGAATTGTCCATAATCCTCTCAGACGTTTTTAATAAATCTGCTGGAGCTACTACAGAGGTTAGTTCTGTTTATATACAACCACAAGACACCACTTAGCGCATGTGTCACACACAACTCAATTATTTTATGACACCAGTAGTAAAAATGTTTCAGGTCATTAAAAAAGAAACGTACATATTGATTCATCCAGGAGAAAGTTTAACACTGTGTAGAATTGGTTGTGGTTTCATATCAGTTGTCATGCCACTGTGCAAAATGTAGAATAATTGAAATTCTGCCTGAGCTCGCATTTGCATATTCACTCATGGGAAGCCTGTGCTTTGCTCTCTCATTGCAGATGGGATGGGACTCGGTCCAGACGACAGACTGAGATGTTTTCAATGTTGATAGGGATAGATACAGTCCCAAAATAAGAATGATCTTGATGCTATTGATTTGTAACCTGCAGTGTCGATTACAATTCATGATATTGTAGTTATATCATATGAGTGTATATACAGTGCATCCGGAAAGTATTCACAGCGCTTCACTTTTCACAGCATTTTTGTTACAGCCTTATTTTTAGAATGGATCAAATTCATTATTTAATCCTAAATTCTATAAACAATACCCCATAATGACAACGTGAAAGAAGTCTGCTTGAAATCTTTGCAAATTTATTACAAATAAAAAACAAATAAAGCACATGTACATAAGTATTCACAGCCTTTTGGAATAAGGCTGTAACATAACAAAATGTGGATGTGTGTATATATATATATATATATATATATATATATATATATATATCCTCTACCACTTACTCCTTTATCAGGGTCACGGGGAATCAGGAGGCATCAGGCACAAGCCGGGGTACACCCTGGACAGGTTGCCAGTCCCTCACACACCTCACACCCATTCATACACTACGGACACTTTAGACATGCCAATCAGTCTACCATGCATGTGTTTGGACTGGGGGAGGAAACCGGAGTACCCGGAGGAAACCCCCGACGTACGGAGAGAACTCCACACACACAGGGTCACGGTGGGACTTGAACCCTGGACCCTGGAGGTGTGAGGCGAACGTGTTCAGCTTTTTGTTCAGCTTAATAATAAGGTTTGAGGAAATGAACGAGACATACAAACCAAAATATATGTATAAGTGTGTATAATATACAAAACCAATACAAACATATTGCCAAAACCCTCTCAATTCTCAGGGCTCATTTTAAGGCTGAGTTAGAGCGAATATTGTATGTACCTAGTTATGAGGACACTGAAGTGGGAGGGAACAAATTGCTGATCTTACATTTACATTTATTACTTTAGCAGTCGCTTTTATCCAAAGCGACTTACAAATGAGACACATTCACACACCAATGGTAGCAGAGCTGCATGCAAGGTGCTAGCTTGCCATCGGGGGCAACTTAGGGTTCAGTGACTTGCCCAAGGACACTTCACCCGGGACGGGATTCGAACCACCAACCCCACGTTTAGTGGATTAGTGGACAACCCGCTCTACCGACTGAGCCACAGCCGCCCATATCTTATGCACTTGCATGCACTTGCATGCACTCACCGCACATTACACATGCGTCTGACTTCTTAATCGCTGCTGATGAGATGTTTTAGATGTGTCTGAACAATATCAGCACAAATGGATACGAAATCTAGAGTGTTTTAATCTGTGTAAAATCGGCTGACACATCTGTCGGTGCATGAATCTACAGTCTGGGCTAGAAGGAAATCAGCCCCAGCCTTGTCTTGTTGTTGGTGTTGGTGTCATTAAAAAAAATCTGCTGTAAAGCTGGCTGACAGTAAATAAGCTGATATGGATGCCAACACCAAAACACTATATTGATGTGTTTTATCTTTGAATGACAGTAGGGCTTAGCAATGCTAGCTTAATTATACTAGCCATCCCTGTTCACATGTAGAGATCTGTGCATCACTTTCACTCTTTATATTTTTAAACGTGAAAATTGAAAGCTGATAGCATTCACGTTCCATCATGGGCGTAACCACGCAGTCTTTGGGGGGGTCGTGACCCCCCCAATGTTGAGGAAAAACCAATCTGCCCCCCCCCAATATACAGGAGAAAATATTCTCTATATGTTCCACATTAAATTTCCCTGCCAACGGATCTGTCTTTTCTTCATCTATTCTATTTATTTTATTTATCTAATTATTTATTTATATTCTTTTTTAATATATTCACGTTTGTTACGGAAAATATGCCCCCCCACCTCCAATTGTACACTTGGTTTGGCCCAGACTCAACACAAGGTCGGTGATGTATTTTAGTAGCTTCCCCACGCTGTGGGAGCTTCTATCACTCAGAAACCACGTGAATTCAAACAGTAACTGTCATCCTAAACCTATGTTCTACATATACAAAAATTTTGTATCAAATTTTGGAAGATTGGCTGCGCGGGGTGGGTTTTGGTTTAGCGCTTGGACCCCCCCAATGTCCATAACATGGTTACGCCCTTGCGTTCCATTATACTACATTCCAACGTGCGCCATAATAAGCAGGGATTTTCCGTACCTTTTCAGGATTTTCACAGTTTTTATCATATTTAACAATCTGGTCAAAATATATCAAAAGCCAAAGACATTAAAAGCCATGCCTGTCTGCCTGGCCAGTCCAGCTCTATTTTTAGACTCTGACACATTATTTTCAGACGTAGGTTGGAGCTTACCTGTCCTCCTCCTGCAGATGTGAGTACCTCTGAATCACATTCTGCAGCATTCTTTCCATAGACAATGTGGGTGGCTGTCTTTGGGAGCACTTGATGAGCAGATTTGCATTTTTATAGTGATGGTAAGCAGCATTTTTCCTTTTCTAATGTAAAGGAACCTTTGTTCAGGGTTTGATCAGTGATAAATAAATAAATAAATAAACAAACAAACAACCTTTTGATCAGTGATGCAAATGATTGTCACCTGGACACTGCAAAAAAAGGAATTTCAAGAAAGCAAAAAAGAGGAAAAAAGGAAATGAGAGCAATCTTGTCAGACATGTTTTGCATTAGAAACGTAATCTTATTTTAAGAAAATAGATCTAACTTTCTCTTAATATGATATTCCAGATTATACTGAGAAAGATTTAATCAGTAACAAGCTACAACAACGGTTTGCATAATATTAAGCATATAAAGAGCTGCTTGAAGTGATTACTACGCCTAGATGAGCTTTTTTCTCCCCAGTGAAAAGAAATTCCTTACACAGGAATAAACGCCCACTTTTTCCAGAAGTGCATGACAAAACCATGCATAAGCCATATTTATAACCCCTCAGTGTCGGGTTATTCGGCCATCGTGGGAATGAACGGCATGGCTATTTAGCTATGCTGAAGGTTGTGGAGGCGCTTGCGAGCTACCTCTCTATATCGATGGCATGTAATTTAGAGGGGCCAGCTTTGCCATCCAAACCGTGTAAGGCCACCGTGGCATTGGTGGGCAAGTCCTATGCTGTATTGGGTCTTGCTTGCAGAAAATGACAGTGATGCAGGCCTTCCAAGCAGACCTGCTGAGTGAGCTCGACATATGGCGGCATTCAGAAAGTTCCTTCTCAGTTGTGTCGAGTTCATCTAGTTCACCCGGGCATCCACGAGTTGAGCCCCGCCTAACTCTAATGCGATGGAGGGGCAGAAGGCGAGTATGGCAGCTGCATTTGAGCCCTTAAAGTCAGCCTCTGAGAAGCTTCTGACTCTAAACGTAGCTCTTCTACTAGCCTTGATATCTCTCAAGCGAGTAGGAGATCTACAAGCTACCTGTTGCCCCTTCCTGCCTTGACTACCCCTGGATTATCCAAGGCCTTCCCTTATCCTAGACCGGATTATATTCCTAAAGTGCCTGCATCCACTGCCCTGCCAGTAGTGTGCAGGCTTTCTGCTGAACACTGAACAGCTTCCTTAACCATTACATGTCCATATGTGTGTATCAGTGAAGCCCTGCCACCCTGTGGTGTGTCTTGATGAGTTAGGAGTGGCCCATAATACCTTCCAGGGGTTTGGACCTTATTACTGTCTACTTCCTTTCCATATATTCTCAAAACTATGTGAATGAGCAAATATTAACAGCGTATTTTGCTTGTACGAATATATTGTATGAATATATTGTTTTTCAAGACAAATCTTGCAGCAGACCCATGAACACCTGGGTGAGTAACAAAAATACCAACACCACACAAGGGTTCATTTAGGATACGGGAAGCTTTGATAAGGACAAAAAAGATAACCTTATAGGGACAAAATTGCACATGGTTTACCAGCTCTGTTCCAGATTCCCATGAGTTACAATTAAACTCCTTTATTTGGTGATGGTTTGTTGGTGAGATGCTTCTTCTTCCCAACATCATAATTGCTCTCAGCTGCTGACATACTTCTGTGGGCTAGGGTTTGGCAGGAGCTGTTTGGAAAAGGACATTTTGATCAGTGTAAGTAAACACTGTGTAAGTCCAAATTGGTGTGAATTTAGTCTCTATGCAGTTTCTCTATCCGGTGAGACAGACTGGAGACAGATGTTGGGGAAACAAACTTAAACTTGTAAAAAAGTATGCTTCTGCATCCTGATTTCATCTGATTTTGTGTATCTATCCATCCTCTATCGTTTACTCCTTTATCGGGGTCAAGGGGAACCTGGAGTCTATCCTAGGAGGCATCGGGCACAAGGTGGGGTACACCCTGGACAGAGTGCCAGTCTATCACAGGGCACAATCACATACACACTCACACACCCATTCATACACTACGGACACTTTAGACACGCCCATCAGACTACCATGCATAGGTTTGGACTGGGGGAGGAAACCGGAGTACCCAGAGGAAACCCCCGACACACGGGCAGAACATGCAAACTCCACACATACGGCCCTGGCAGGACTCGAACCCTGGACCCTGGAGGTGTGAGGCGAATGTGCTAACCCACTAAGCCACCGTGTGCCCCGATTTTGTGTATATCATATACTAAATTGTTTCAGCATGACTAGACACAACCAGGCCTGATTACAGCAAACCCTCTTCAATCACATCAACACTTCAATAGAACTTTTTCAACAGCATGAAGTTGGTTAAAAGATCTTACCCAGTAACACACTGTGTAAAAACTGAAAGACATTCCAGAAATGATGAGGAACAATGTGATTGAAATACATCAGTCAAAGGCTATGAGACTACAAAGAACCACAGTGAGGGCCAGGCTTGGGAAGTAACGGAATATTATAAATACTATACTTAATACGACGTGCAATGGCGTTAGGTAATCTGGATACAAATATACTGCTAACTGTTACAGCTACGTCCAATTACAGGTACAGTTTTTTTTTTAATGGGAATACTATTGAGATTACATTTTTTTTTCATTTAAAACCAAAGAAATGAATCTTTTGACATAACACGCTGTAGACAGCTGCTTGATTATAGTTGTGGTTCTCTCTTGCCAATCGTGGCTCACGTGACCAACCTGGTGCATTTGCAAGTAAATTTTGCACAAAGTTAATTTGGTAGAAATGATCACAAATTGTTCTCTGAAACACTTTTGTTAGGTAGCTGTTCGTCCTCTTTTTCAGGGACATGTCTTCTTTTTCAGACCTTAAAAAAGCATCTAGTCAGGTTTTCCAGACCTGAGAAAATGTCCGTGATTCATCTTTAGTTTCATTATGATGTGCTTATGATCTAATACATCATGTGTGCACATGTTCGCATCGCTTTAACCCCTCTCTGTAACTCCCGCCTTCACGCACATCGATCGGTCGATTATAAAAGGCTTGCAGAAACTATTGGCCAAATTCCTGCCTCTCAACTGTTAGCCTGCTCTCAGCGACACGTGAAAGCGAAAGCGTTGATGTGTACGGCGTCGAACAGTTGCTTGACAATAGCAGCAAATGACGATGTCGAAACAACGCCCACGGCCATACAAGGTCATTTTTAATTTCATGTTATCAAATTGCTTTGTATTACATCGTCATTCAAATGTGTAAATGATGGCAGAAGGTACACTTGTGGCATCTGATCCATCCATTTATCTTCAACCGCTTACTCCTTTTCAGGGTCACGGCGGAACCTGGAGTCTATCCCAGGAAGTATCGGGCACAAGGCGGGGTACACCCTGGACAGAGTGCCAGTCCATCACAGGGTACAATCACATACACACTCACACACCCGGAGTACCCGGAGGAAATCCCCACAGCACACACATGGCCCCGGCATGTATCGAACCCTGGACCCTTGAAACCCCCGACGCAGAGGAAGAACATGCAAACTCCGCCCACACAGGGCCTCAGCAGGACCCTGGAGGTTTGAGGCAAACGTGATAATCACTAAGCCCTTATGGCATCTGATATTTTATTTTATTCCATGGACATTCAAAAGAATGTAGGAACGGATTTTTAAACATGCGAAACCAATTTCCAATGATGCCTTTTCCCATTATATTAAGTATATACAGTTTATTAAAGTCTGCATTCATAGTAACACTGTTTTGAACGCTATAAAGACCCCCACCCCTCAAAACTTCTGCTCATTCATCCTACGGTGTTCAGTGACTACTTGCTCTAAGAGAGAGGGGGGGGACAGAGAGAGTGAGAGAGAGAGAGAGAGAGAGACAGAGAGACA
>JAFFST010054779.1:174788-193006 GCA_022414735.1 Noturus placidus | reverse complement strand
AATGCGCCTTATAGTGTGGAAAATACGGTATATATATATATATATATATATATAAGTGTCTGCCAAGGAAGAAACGCTAAAATTTAGCCCGCTAAACATGCTAAAAGAGTTCAGCGATGTTATAATGTTTCAGGAGAGCATTGGTTAAAAGTCTAAAATGTTATAAGGCTCTGTCAAAATAATTATAATAAAATAAATGAATAAATAAACAGATTATGGAGGACAGTATGTTGGCTCTGCCAAACCATCCATCCATCCATCCATCTTCAACCTTACTCCTTTTCAGGGTCACGGGGGAACCTGGAGTCTATCCCAGGAGGCATCGGGTACAAGGCAGGGTACACCCTGGACAGAGTGCCAGTCCATCACAGGGCAGAATCACATACACACTCACACAACCAGTCATACACTACGGACACGCCAATCAGACTACCATGCATGTCTTTGGACTGGGGGAGGAAACCGGAGTACCCGGAGGAAACCCCCGACACACGGAGAGAACATGCAAACTCCGCACACACATGGCCCCGGCGGGGCTCGAGCCCTGGACCCTGGAGGTGTAAGGCGAACGTACTAACCACTAAGCCACCGTGCGCCCCATCTCCATTGTCTTTAATTATGAATTGTTAGAAACTAGTTATCAATGGTCCAGAATCTAAAGGTAACCATCTTGCCAGTCTGTAATGTTAGCTGCTTATGCAGACTTTCGTGAACTATGAATTTTGTATCACTGGACCTATTTTTTTTTGGTCGAATACTCCTGCTCTAAAATACCCTGTCACGTTATTTTATTATTTACATTTGTCCGTGCAGCTATGAAAACCAAATTCTGTTGTTCATGTGGGATCCCAACAAGAAAATAGTATTTAAAAGCAAAATTGCTGACTTAGTGCTTTCCTTCATGTTCTACACCACTGCATTTCACTATGTGGGTGTATTGCGAGTTCATTACACTGCCAGGGAGTGCCGTTTTCTCATTAACTTTTCCTCAACCCTGTGTCTTGCTGCCAGGTCTGGAACCCCTCAGTGCTAGCATGACACAAAGGCTCTCATCGTATATATCTTTCATTCAGAGGTCCGAATTGAAGTTGATACAGAGGAAAACAGAAGGCTTAGGTGGGCATCGTTGGCTTTCTTGGGCTTAGTGGATACCATAAAGGTGGCATGATCCAATAATCAGACCCAGTGGCAGGAAAACAGATCAGACTGTCAAATCTTCCATAGAAAGTTGTTTGGTCAGCTTAGTGTACAGGGGTTAGAAATTATTTTTATACCAGAAAAAAACACAAATCTCCCAAGAGGTTCTTACTTAAAGCCATAGAAACGATAAAGCATAACATAAAGCATAACATATATATATATATATTTAAAAACAAACCAAAAACTACTAGTCATTTCAATATAGCAGCTCCATTATTTATTCATTATTTTGCTGAGGGTTGCAGTGGATCAGTATTCTGTCCGAGAAACACTAGCGTATATATACAGGAATATACGGTTATGCTGTACACTCATTCAAACCTAGGGGCAATTTAGAGAAGCCAACCGACATGTTTTTGAGATGTGGGAGGAAATTTGAGAACCTACACGTACATGAAGAGCACCGTACAGACTGTAGCCTACGCTCTGGAAGTGTGACAGGACTACCCAAGTGCTGGCCGAATAATAATAATAATAATAATAATAATAATCATAATCATAATCATAAAAAAAACAGTTATATGGAGTAGAGAAGTATAGAACAGAATAGAAAAGATGGTTTCTCAAGGGTTTGTTGGAGGGTTAACGAGTCTAACTTTCTAAGCACTTTCTCAAACCCTTTCTTGTAGGGTCCTAGATAGGAACTTTAAGAGTTCGCTGTAGGAACAATCTGAAGAACCTATCAGAATGGATTGCTGAGTGAAATATTATTCGTTTTTGATAAATGTTGAAATAGGCCAGGGGCGCACGGTGGCTTAGTGGTTAGCACGTCCGCCTCACACCTCCAGGGTCCGGGGTTCAAGTCCCGCCAGGGCCATGTGTGTGTGGAGTTTGCATGTTCTCCCCGTGTGTTGGGGGTTTCCTCCGGGTACTCCGGTTTCCTCCCCCAGTCCAAAGACATGCATGGTAGACTGATTGGCGTGTCGTGTCCGTAGTGTATGAATGGGTGAGTGTGTATGTGATTGTGCCCTGTGATGGACTGGCACCCTGTCCAGGGTGTACCCCGCCTTGTGCCCGATGCTCCCTGGGATAGACTCCAGGTTCCCCGTGACCCTGATAAAGGAGTAAGCGGTTGAAGATGGATGGATGGATGAAATAGGCCAGGTTTTTATGAAGCCAGTGACTAATACTTTTCAGACTGGCCTTGTCAGCCTTTTTCGCCTGTATTCTGCAGGACAAATACAGCCTTGGCAGCTTTAGCATTGGGGCCCGTGGATCAGTGGGGCCCAGCATTGTTGCTCAGTATCGTCACAGTGCCAGCATTCAGACGCCAGTCTACAATCCTTCTGCCTGACATGCCAGCAAACACTACACATTCATGGTCAAGGAAAAGCACAGCCCACTGCTCTTTGAACCGTATTGTTATGTTCTGGATCATTATATGACTGCGATCTTTTCCTCCGCTTCATGGTCCTACTACTGCTGTGGCCAAGCAGCAATTATTTATTTATTTTTTTCTTTGAGCTGAAGTGTCTTTTTCTTTAGAGACACTTTCATTGCAACCGGCATGTCATTTGTTAATCCCCCAAGACTAACAGCCATGTGAAGGCTGTCTTGCACAGTGTAACAGACTGCTGGAAATGACTCAGGGGTTTTTGTTTGTTTGGCAATATAAGCACATAGTCCCCGAAGTCTCCTGAGCGGCCCTCCCCCGGTACGCCGAAAGTGAGCTTGACAAATCTGTGCGACTTGCAGATCAGTACATCTGCAATAATAAATAAATAAAATAAAATGAAATAAAATAAAATAAAAAGTTTGCCCTCACTGAACGGCTCTTATGCCGCACAGAAGTGGAGCAGTATAAGTGTTTGTGACCTGCTGCTAAGAGCTGAAGCTTTGCTGGAGTATTTAGTCAATGTTACCATCATGAGCGTAGCCTTGTGGGACTCCCAGTGGTCATGCATAATTGACTGGTAATGAGCTCAGGACTCTCAGTATCTGATCTTCAATCGGATTTATATGTGAGTGGCACAGCGAGTTAGCCTCTGTGCTGATAAAGAGTGACTTTGTTATAAAGACGAGAGGCTGAACGCTCCGAAACGCTGAAAACAACAACAAAGCTTCTGACTGACTCGTAATTAAGGAGCTCTGTAGGAGGACTTCCTCAAAGCGGGAAAAAATGGTGCAAGATGAGTTTTCATGGGACCACAATTATGATGAAATCTAGACTATTCATGCTGTACTGTACATGTGAATGCTTGGCATTTACTTAAAAGCTTGTATGAACCGAGTGCCTGAACTTTGGTTTATTGCAGTGCATCTCAAAAGAGCACCTAAGGCCGTGAGCTTATGGAACAACCGGGCTCTTTATTCTATTATTACCATCAATCCTACATCAATTGCATTGCATTGGAATAAAGATCATGAGGGAGGCTGCTGTTAAACTTCTTCCAGATATTTCTTTCCAAATCTATTTGAATCCAGTCACTTGGAGTATACAGATCATGCTTGTAACTGAAAAAATGATGAGTTTATTATTCTAATTGAACAGATCAGGTGATCTTAATGAGTGCACGCCTCACATGTGTGTAAATATGTAATGAAATGTTTTCAACACTGAAGAAGTGACACTGTGCTGCAATGTAAAGTAGTGAGTGTACAGCTTGTGTAACAGTGTCAATTTACTGTCCCCTCAAAATAACTCAACACACATTAATGTCTAATCCGCTGGCAACAAAAGTCAGTACACCCCTAAGTGAAAATGTCCAAATTGGGCCCAATTAGCCATTTTCCCTCCACGGTGTCATGTGACTTGTTAGTGTTACAAGGTCTCAGGTGTGAATGGGGAGCAGGTGTGTTAAATTTGGTGTCATCGCTCTCACACGCCCTCATACTGGTCACTGGAAGTTCAACATGCACCTCATGGCAAAGAACTCTCTGAGGATCTGAAAAAAAAAAGGAATTGTTATATATATATATATATATATATATATATATATGGTTTCCTCCCCCAGTCCAAAGACATGCATGTTAGTCTGATGGGCGTGTTTAAAGTGTCCGTAGTGTATGAATGGGTGTGTGACTGTGTATGTGATTGTGCACTGTGATGGACTGACACTCTGTCCAGGGTGTACCCCGCCTTGTGCTCCATGCCTCCTGGGATAGACTCCAGGTTCCCCTGTGACCCTGAAAAGGAGTAAGCGGTTGAAGATGGATGGATGGATGGACAAATATATTAAATCTTGCCAAAAAAAGACTCACAGGGCATCTTGCTGAGATTAGAGGTGTGTAGATCTTGCAGTTTGCATGAAAAGTCAAATTAGTGAGAGGTATTTACTTTCAAGCAGGTGCAAGCGAGCACTCAGATTTGAAGTTCATGGGATAAAGAAATACCCCGTTATGCGATGCATTTATTTATGACGGTGACGGTGTTGGCACCTCTGGATTTTTATCCCCAGTGTTTTCCTGTTCAGGCCCCGCCCATTTCCGGTTGAAATGTTTTCTGAATCTTTCCATGCACACTCTGGAGACTGGTGTGTGTGTGTGTGTGTGTGTGTGTGTGTGTGTGAGTGTGTGTGTGTGTGTGTGTGTGAGAACATTATGTTCTGTGTTTGCCGGAGTTTATTTGCTGTGCTGCTGCCACATGAATGGATGATTTGGATAATTACGTGAATGAGCTGGTATACAGGTATTCCTAATAAAGTGGCCAGCGAGTGTAGACTAGACATATATTTCGCTTTGTTTTTTGAAAGTACAACATGGAAAGAAATATGGAGAAAAAAAAGACATGACTGAGTGGATTGTGTTTATTCAAGTCGAACCTTCTTCTGTTAATGAGCAGCTGTCAGGGATAAGGGCTGACCTCGGGTTTGGGAAGGACACACTCTGTGTTTGCCTGTCGGTTTTTTTAGGGCAGGAAGTGTGTACTGCTTGGTTTTGTTCCTTCGGTGTCTTAGGAATGATTTGGATTTGAGTATCAAGGACTTAAAGATTACATTGCAAAGATGAAGTGTGTCCCAACGGTGTTATAGTACGGCACAAAAAGCCTCATATGATAGTAAAGCAATGGATCAGTTTGCTCTCTCTCTCTCTTTCGCACTCCCTCATGCTCTCTCTCTCTCTCTCTCTCTCTCTCTCTTCGCACTCCCTCATGCTCTCTCTCTCTCTCTCTCTCTCTCTCTCTTTCGCACTCCCTCATGCTCTCTCTCCCTCTCTCTTTCGCACTCCCTCATGCTCTCTCTCTCTCTCTCTCTCTCTCACTCTCTCTCTCTCTCTTTCGCACTCCCTCACTCTCTCTCTCTCTCTCTATCTCTCTCTTGCACTCTCTCTCTCTCTCTCACTCTATCACTCTATCTCTCTCTTGCACTCTCTCTCTTGTACCCTCTCTCACTCTCTCTCGCTCCCGCTCTCACTTTCTCTCTCTCTCTCTCTCTCTCGCTCCCTCCTTCTCTCTCTCTCTCTTGCTTCCTCTCTCTCGCTCCCTAATTCTCTCTCTCTCTCCCTCTCTCACTCTCTCTCTCTCTCTCTCTCTCTCTATCTCTATCTCTCTCTCTCTGGGTATCTGAGCCCAGAATTCATGAATTTCTTTTTTCAGAATACATTTTCACAAATTTCTAAAATTCAGAAGATTCTGCTCGCATTCAGGCTCACAGTGAGCGAGAGAGAGAGAGACAGCGCGAGAGAGAGCATGTGCGAGAGAGAAATCTTAAATACCTTAAATACCAAGATAATTATAGCTTGCTGTGTTTACGGAATAACAGTATATCGATTTCTAATTACCCTGCCTTACATTTAGCTCTAGAGTACACTGCAGTTTCTTCTTTAAGACTTACGTTCAGTTTCCAACAGTCGATTAAAACATCCGACGAATAAAAATCAACTATTTCCCAGCAATGGACGATCAGATGATGCTTTCATTCGCTTAGAAATTCACCAGGACGGACAAATGTTTTGTACAAGCACTAGCGATCAAGCTAATGCTAATCGGATTAAGCTCTAAATTTCAGGATTGTTGTCCTTTTGTGCCGGTGCTCTCCGGGCATATCGAGAGTGCTGACCTTCATTAAATCCCCCTCTATCACGGGTGAGTTTTAAACAGAGAAGCACAATTGACAGTAATACCGGCCTTCGTAGATGAAAAAAAAAACTACCCTTGGGGAAGATGTCACCGCTGCACATTTCCCTGTACTGGGGGTGATTTATAGGTCTGTGCATCTCTGAAACTGTCCAGACAAGCTGAGAACACCTCAGAGAACCAAATATATCTTTAGCATTAGACGTGAATTGACAAACGTCTGGTGAGTGCGGATACTTTTTGTTTTTAAAGGATTAAGCCATTCTGTAAAGTGCAGACGTGGGCGTTTTTCAGGCGAAGCATGACAGAGAAAGATGTTGCTTCTCATCCTTGTGATTGAGGTCACCTGAAATCATTGCAGAATTCATTAATGGTTTTCTTTTTAAAGAATCCTTAAGAACCGTGCTTCACTCCCTCCCCCTCCCTCATTAGAAAGTACACAGGTACAGTCACAGAACTCGACTAATAATAAACATGCTGAATCTTAAGATTTTAGACGCGCAGAATGCCGTCATTTCAAGAGCTAATTGCTTCCCCTATGGATTCTCGGCCTGAGCGAGTGGTGTTGAGATGATGAGTGAGGTATGGCGTCATTACGTGATGGAAGTGCAGGCGCTGGAGCAGGGTGCAGACACCCAGAACTAAGCCTGACCTTTAGCGACATCTGCTATGCTCTTTTTCCCTTCACTGTTTCCTCAGCCATTCACATGGATTCACAAGGTGCAATACTGAAACAGGAGACACTTTTTTGTGTGTCTTTAGAAATACGAGCCAGATTCCTGGAATTTTTTACACACAAGGGAGTATAACATGAATGGGATTGTGCTTGAACGGGCTTAAAATCTTTTGTTTGCAAATGCCTGCACTTATCCATACCAATTTCCCCCCATGTGCAATTTAGTGACAGTTGACACCAGAGCAGATTACTAAGCTGTTCTGATGGACGGTCCGAAGCTGACGTCGCTAAAGTCGGTGGAAGGCTTCAAACGACAAAAGAACTAAAGAACAGCTTGTGAAGATAAAACTGTTATACCCACAATTTACCACTAGGGGGCTCTGAATTATTTTGAACTCGTGATGATTTTGAGCCTACTTTATGACATTTCCATGATGCTAGGCCCACCTTGACTTGGGTAAATGTGTCGTTCGTTGGTTAGGAGCAAGCCATTTTGCACGTTTTGTGGTTCCATGGGCAACCAAAGCCTGCAGAGATCAGGGGTGTCCAATCTTATCCACAAAGGGCCGGTTTGGGTGCAGGTTTCCATTCCAGTCAAGCAGGAGCCACATGTACATATCATTCATGATTGAATTGCTGTTCATCTTGTTAGAATCGATTGGCAAGTGGCTGCCGTATTTCTTGGAATATTTCAACAGTAGTTTTGTGAAGATAGGCCGAGTAACCTTGGACTAGTTCACAGAAGTAGATTTCTCATATTATGCCAAATAGAGTCAAATCTCAGAGGGAAGAATTAAAGGCAGGAGAAAAGATAAAAAAAAAAATTCATAGGATGACTAACTATAACACCAACTAGGCATAGGGGCTCATCTCACTTGCCTGAGTAGTGTGAGGGAGCACTACCTACTGACCAAGTGTCATGTCTTAGACTTATGGTTTAGCCTGCGTGCTCTGTTTTAAGGGTAGAAGAAGAAGAACAAGATTCCATGACGTGTGGTGCTTGGACCCCTAATAATACAAGATGATAAGTCATCTCAGACCCTTGTGAAAGAACTATTCATAGAAACTGCTTTTAATACCAGTGGCTCAGTCGGCTGAGCCAATCGGGTGTGGCTCAGTCGGTAGAGCGGGTTGTCCACTAATCCACTAATCGTAGGGTTGGTGGTTCGAATCCCGGCCCGGGTGATCCCATGCCGAAGTGTCCTTGGGCAAGACACTGAACCCTAAGTTGCCCCTGATGGCAAGCTAGCACCTTGCATGCAGCTCTGCTAGCATTGGTGTGTGTGTGTGTGTGTGTGTGTGTCTCATTTGTAAGTCGCTTTGGATAAATGAATAAATGTAAATGTAATACTGCCTTGTTACGGATGTTTTGCATCACATTACTTTGAAATTCTGCAAAACACATTTAAAACAGTCTGCAAGGTTTGAAGGGGTTATTTTTCTACAAAACCTGCTTTGGGGCTGCTTTTGCAACCGACCGTTCAAATAGAACAAATAGCCAGAGCAGCAGTGGTTGTGATGAAAGGGGCATGAAGGAGAGAAAGATGTTGTGTAAACAACAGACCGATGAGGTGAAATGCTTGAGTTTTCCATTAAAGCGGTTCATGCCTCTGCTTCGACGAATGTGAGAAGGCACCCAAATAAATGTACCTTGACACCATGTGTCCTGACATAAACAAGCGTCTGATATCTGGAATAGTGATCGTGCTTTTTGCCAGTTTTTAATATCTGGATATTTCTAAGAGTTAATGAATGGATATCCGTTTAATCATTGCTCATCGTGGGTAATCATGTACTATTTTTCCCACTGCAATTAAACAGGTATTTGTTGTTTTTTTTTCTCCTGGCAGTGCTGACACATGTGCTTATCGACTGACAGACATAATATTGACATTGACATTTATTCATTTAGCGGACGCTTTTATCCAAAGCGACTTACAAATGAGACACACTCACACACCAATGGTAGCAGAGCTGCATGCAAGGTGCTAGCTTGCCATCGGGGGCAACTTAGGGTTCAGTGTCTTGCCCAAGGACACTTCGGCATGGGATCACCCGGGCCGGGATTCGAACCACCAACCCTACGATTAGTGGACAACCCGCTCTACCGACTGATCCACAGCCGCCCTGTGAATATATGAATATAAATATTAAATACAAAGCAAAGCTTTACTGAATGTCAGCTTCGCTGAATGACAGCTTAGTATTTCAGCCCTCACTCGGCTGTATCGGCTTGCGCTCGGGCGCCGGTTTAAATTCAACGTTCTAACTGTGACCCTCACTGGATTAATGAACTTTTTGGAAATGCATTGCGGCTGGGATCACAATCTGTCAGTACATTATAATTTTATACCAGTGACTGAAAAGAAATAAATAAATGCTCCATGTGAGAGCATCATGTTGTATTTGTAATGTTCTACACATGCAGGATTGTTGTTTTGACCTGCAAGCTTCATAGTTCTCTCTGCATCACAATACTGCCAGACGTGGCGGCACACTTTATGGGTATGGACGTATTTCGTTAAGACCTATAGCGTAAGAAAAAACAAATAGTCATTTTAGTATACAAATATTGGCACCTTAAATAGTTAACTGGGCAATCGAATACCCCTAATTTGGACCAATCATAGACAGGTGGTGGTCTCGGAACCAAAGCGATTACTTTTAATAATTTCTTACATTTATATAGCACTTTTATTTCTAGAAACTTAAAGCGCTTTATATAGTATGAGGAGGGAATCTCATGAACCACCACTCGTGTGTAGCGTCCACCTGGATGATGTGACGTGCATAGTGTCCTCGTCACTAAACGGGGGCATTAGGACCCAGAGCTACAGGCCACAGGGTGAGCGTCCCCCGAGCGTCCCACTTTTAAATGGTGTTTGAACATGAATCTGTGTCGGCAGAGTGTGTACACAACCACCCAACAATAAAAAATCCACCAGACCAGAGCTATGCCGTTGTTTTTTATTTTGAACCCTAAACCGCACCTTTATTATGCACAATACAGTACCGAGTACGTTTTGTGTGAATCATTTTACACCAGACTGCTTTGTGAACGGGGCGCACGGTGGATTAGTGGTTAGCACGTCCGCCTCACACATCCAGGGTCCGGGGTTTGAGTCCTGCTGTGACCCTGTGTGGGCGGAGTTTGCATGTTCTCCACGTGTGTCGGGGGTTTCCTCCGGGTACTCCGGTTTCATCCCCCAGTCCAAACACATGCATGTTAGTCTGATGGGCGTGTCTAAAGTGTCCGTAGTGTATGAATGGGTGTGTGAGTGTGTATGTGATTGTGTCCTGTGATGGACTGGCACCCTGTCCAGGGTGTAGCCCGCCTTGTGCCCGATGCCTCCTGGGATAGACTCCAGGTTCCCCGTGACCCTGAAAAGGAGTAAGCGGTTGAAGATGGATGGATGGATGCTTTGTGAACGGCGCTCGTTAGCAGATTCCACGGCTAATGTAGTATCCAAAGCACGAGCTGTTCTCTTCCGGAAAAGGGGCGGGGAACAGCAGGTCATTTGCATTTAAAGAGCCACCAAAACAGCGTGTTTTTGCTTCCACCCAAAGTGGCATTTTCAGCACGGTATAATAAATGATCTGTGGGGTATTTTGAGCTGAAACGTCACGGACACATTCTGCAGACACCCGAGACTTAAAATAGGTCTTAAAATAGGTCTCGTTTAAGAGCTAGTGCCAAAACATTGACTTTTTTTTTGTTTGTTCGTGATTGTTGAATTTCCTTCATATTTTAAATGCCACTTTAAATGCGCTAATAAGAAGGGTGTCCCCATGTGACGTCAAAGTATTAGACAGCCGCTAATTTCTTCCAGGAAGTACAAAAACACAGCCATCAAATTAGCTCTAAAACCACATTACAAGTATTTCAATGCAAACATATGACATTACATTTGCAGTACATTACAATTGTTGGAAAGTTTCTTTAAGTAAAAAGACTTTAGTGCTCTTCAGTCAGAATAGCTTGAATTGACTATACCTCCATTGGCAGCATTGATACCTCCCAGACCAGATGTTGGCAAGAAGCACCAGTGTGTCTGTCTGTCTGGGACTAGCGGGTCTGGAGGACCCTCACAACCAATTATGGCCAGCATAGTCTTAGCGAAGAGACGAGCCAATGAACTGGCACTGCTTCTATTCATAACTCAACAAACCATCACAATCCCATGCTCTGTTTATCAGCAGTCCAGAACCGGAGTAGACTCATACCCACTCTGAAGATCTGTGAAATCAGTGCTGATGTGCAGTTCATAAAACAGTGTGATTTACATGTTCAAATACAAGATTCTGTAGTTGGATTGTTCTTATTAATTTCATAATGCATCGTGATATTATCTACCCGACCACATTAGTGCAGAATGTATAAAAGAGGTCATGTTCTTGTATATTACTTTCCTATTATTCTATTTCAGTGGAGCTTGAAATAAGTGTCGGATTACAGTGCTGTGAAGTTATTCAGTGCCTGCGCACGCTGCTGTCAGCCTGTGACAGGTTTAAAGGACCGGCAAAAGAAAAAAGTGACTGACAACTGCTAGGCATCTGAGCTGTTAGTGAATTAATTGGAAAGTCATTTTATCACTGATCTGTCGAGAAAAAAATAAAGTTCATTTTTTTTTGTATTTCCGTTCGATTTTACGGTTAGGCGCGACGGGGCTGACATTAACCCCAAAGCCTTGCTCAGAAAATTAAACCGGCGTTATATATTAACTCAAATTCCCTTTGAAGTGTGTCTGAGATTCTACACCTACCGCGGTAAGAAACCTGAGAACTTTCTGCCTAAAGCATTTATGCAGAGTTTCTTGGGTCGGTTTGTTCAGTTTATGTCAGGATCACATCAGGGAACAAGATGTTTATTGCACCAGTTAGCTAATTACTAGTTTCCCCTTGCAATTCTTGTGCAGGTGAAAATAAAAAAATATAAAAAAAATGAATGTGATACAAGTGAGGAATAAAACACTTAGTGTGCTGTTCAGGGAAAATAATCGATATCGGTGTGCGACGTGGTGTGATGCGGAGCGGAGTCATCCAGGTGTTTATTTTCCTATAGCAGCATGTCCAGAATGATATTATTCTCCTAATTGCACGGAAATTATTATTATTTTTATTATTATTATTATTATTATTATTATTATTATTATTATTTACATTTACATTTACATTTACATTTACATTTATATTGATTGAAGAGGGGTGCACGGTGGCTTAGTGGTTAGCACGTCCGCCTCACACCACCAGGGTCCGGGGTTCGAGTCCCGCCAGGGCCGTGTGTGTGTGTGTGTGGAGTTTGCATGTTCTCCCCGTGTGTCGGGGGTTTCCTCTGGGTACTCCGGTTTCCTCCCCCAGTCCAAAGACATGCATGGTAGGCTGATCGGCGTGTCTAAAGTGTCCGTAGTGTATGAATGGGTGTGTGAGTGTGTATGTGATTGTGCCCTGCGATGGACTGGCACCCTGTCCAGGGTGTACCCCGCCTTGTGCCCGATGCCTCCTGGGATAGGCTCCAGGTTCCCCGTGACCCTGAAAAGGAGTAAGTGGTTGAAGATGGATGGATGGATGAACATTTATTGAAGAACATGTCATGCATTTAACATATTTTTTTAATCCGTTTATCAATAGGCTTTGCGCAGCGTCCAGCATACAAGTCCCTGTGAACTAGCTGTTACTATAGAAACAATAAAGTATTACGAGCACTTTTATATAAACCTGTGATCTGAATTACAGCTGGAACTATTATTAAAAAAAATTGCTCAACTCCTCCTGATGAATCAGGAGTTAAAAGCATCAATAGCGCTGTATTAATATTTGAATTCCATGATTTGTCCATGTTGAATAATGCATTAAAGATAACGCCATATGTAGCTTTTATCCTTCGCGTCCTCGTCGTCTCTGAGGAATCTCTTTGTAAAGAGAATCGATAACTGAACCCGTCCTTTGTTATGTAAAATGAATATAAAGCATTGCTATTGTAGAAGCTGATATCGCCATGCGGTCCACCTTCGAAGCTTATGTATACATTTCACCCTGCTCTCCAAATCAGTGTTTAGGTTATATGAACGAGACACACCTGTAAATGTCCCCTCACAGATACTCAGCCAGCATGAGTTTATCCAGTCCGAGCACTGAATATCACGAGTTGCCTTTATAAGGAGATTATCTTGGCCCTGTTTGCTGAGGTGGCTGTCCTGATTTACAGCTCAGTCAAAGACAAAAGCACAGACTTGTACCAATCTGGCAGGTATACGCATACACATTTGTGCTTTTAAATAAATAAATTCATCTTTGGTCAAGCTTGACTGAACCCTCCATGAAGCATGAACTTATCCATGTGGAACTACTTCAGTTAGTCTGAAAATAATCACTGCCCAGAGCGTTTGTCTACGTCACTGGTTTATTACCAGATCGAATTGCAATAGTTTTACAAGCCAAATACGTTTTAAATAGTCTGTCTGAGATATCTCAAGGAATGGTGGTTTGTAGGATGTTTGTAGGATGTACAAAGATTGAGTATAATATTAAAACCACTGACAGGTGAAGTAAATGACCATTAGTTGTCTTGTTAAATTGGCACATGTCAATAGGGGATATATCTGGCAGTCAGTTCTCAAAGTCGATGTGTTGGAAGCAGGAAAAATGGGCAAGTGAAAAGATCTGAGCGACTTTGACATGGGCCAGATTGTGATGGCTAGACGACTGGGTCGGAGCGTCTGCAAAACGGCAGTTCTTGTGGGTGTTCCTGATATGCAGTGGTTAGTACCTAGGAAAAGTTGGTCCAAGAAGGACAACCGGTGAACCATGTGTGTTCTTTAAAGACTCTCATAAAGACTTTATTGCAGAAAGTATATTGTATGGTTTATTTTGTTCTTTTTTTGCACGTGGGGAGTGAAGTCTAGCCAGCTGGTCTGATCCCACAGAACAGCTACTGTAGCACATAGCCACAGACCGGTCAGAGTGCCCATACTGACCCCTGTCCACCACTGAAATGGGCACGTGAGTTTCAGAACTGGACCATGGAGCGATGGAAGTAGGTGGCCTGGTGTTCTCTGCTGCCGCAATACAACAGACTGCTCTTCCTTTACATCCAATATGTTTTTCTTGCTCTTTGCCATTGATAATACCATGTTTGAAGCTGTCCCATGAGTTTTGTGTGATCATATTCTGCCCTTCTATTGGTAGATTTTAGACGAGTGTCATAGCTGCACTCGAGGATATTTCTGACATTGTCAGAACTTCATCATCAGCCAACTTTGTTCACAGCAGTACTAAACCAACCAGTGGTGAGGACAACGCTTTATATATTCTAGGACCACCAATCTCTACTCCTGACCAAACATTATACTTCACGGTGTGCGGTTGTACCTGCGACAGCAAAATCAGGGCAAGCTTTTTTCACACCACTTTAAGCTTGATATGCTGGAACATGGCCTAGGCATGATTGGAAAGTCCATTCGGAAGTGTTTAGATGTGATTTTGGTGAAATATAGTTAAGTGGAGGTCAAAATATGTTACAGATTAAAAAAAACCTGATTTATTTGTACTTTTTGGCCGTGTGCAGGTTTCCGGCACAAAGACATTAGAGAGAATTTTACACAACTGCTTTCAAGGCTAATTTCGTCTACATTTTACATTTCTGAGAGCAACCCATGTAACCGTCGAAAAATCATTGTATTCTGCAAATCTCGAATTCTCTTTCATCAAAAGCCTGTTGACAAACGCAATTATTCTACAAACAGCACACTTTGAAGGTAAACCAGGTAGTTCCCCGCTTATCCCGAAGCTTTTAGCCGTCACAGTTTATTTCTGTTTTCTGAGGGTGGAGGGTGCATTAGAGAGCTCTTTTATCTCATCTTTCATCTGATCGTTTCTCATACAAGCTCGCGTTTGATCGCCTCAGTCATGTATTTGCCGAGCAGGTCGTCCACTTGAGTTGATTCTGAAATGTATTTGTCGTACTTAATGTCGTATTAAGTTGGTTGGACATTGTATGATTTTAAACCTGGCTTTTCTGTCCCCGCGCCATAGACATTTGTAAACACGCGGCCCATGTGTTGTGAACAGCTCTTTCAAAAATGAATCCCCAGTAGGGAGTCAATCTGACCACATGAAACAGCCATGAACAGGTGCTATCAGCCAGTATTTATGCGCGTGCACACACACAGACACAAGCATTAAAACACCCAGACACAGCAGGGCGAACGTCTGTGCCTCGCCCTTTTCATGAAAGAGAAATGGGCATAGTGAGACGTGACCGGTTTACCGAGCATGACAACCGAGGGGAGGACATGGCTGGATGCTGGGAGGTTAGTGCCTGTGTAGTGCTGCCAAACTCGCAGTCCACGGTCCACTGATAGCCTGGAACAGTGAATCCAGAAGAGATTCTTGTTTAGTGCCTGCCAATCTCTGTTCCTTTTCTCCTCGCTATCTATCTTTCCTCGAACTGGCCAGGTCAATCAAGTGGATCATTCGGCCTTTCATTCATGAGTGGAACTGTTCAGTGACTAAAACTCAGTTCGGACTGGATTAACTTGGGGTAATGGAATTATTACCAAAGTATCCTTGTAGATTTTAGTCCTGTCCGAATCAATCATGTTAGTCGCTTTATTTATTTATTTTTATTTTTTTACAGATTTCAAGTGCGTGCTATGTTTTTCCTTCTGTAAAATGAGCAGTAGAAATAACCCCGGGTAATATTGTCACATATCAAGGGGGTAACTCTGGACTTCATTTCCCAGCACCCACTGCACCATATTACATCATCGTCACATGACCTTTGACACCTGTAGCACTTTTTTTTGTTTAATGAGCACTCCTATATATAGCCACTGTTTGCACTGCTTCCTCGTCTTACGTATCGTCTATCCATGCTTCTGTCTATGCTACAGTATTTAGTTTTTGCCACAGTATTTTGTATGTTTGTTGTAGAGTCCTTTGTTTGTGTTTACTGTTTATTAAATGTTTGAAGATCTGCGCTTGCTTCCGTACCTATATACTATCCTATTCATATGGACGTGTCGGTAAAGCTTCCGTTACATTTTGTGGGAATCTCTTCAGTACGAAGATACTTCCGGACTCGCTTGATTCTTTTCTTTTAGGTTTGTCTCTCACTAAAACCAAAAAAAAACAGAACCAAACTAAGTTTTGAGTTTATAATGCAGAACTAGAACATATACGAAACATTTACAAGGAGTTTCATGCATGATGTAGTCATGTGACCTGCTCGTGATCATAATAACTTGTGCAGTGATGCGCTCTACAACGAGAGTCTATAATAAAGGTCAGAGCAATCAGTTGAGATTAAAATGAGGTGTATGTTTTGCACACGGAATTTTAGTGAAGGGATCATGGCGTGTATATCGAGAAGACGCTGTTATATCTGTGATTTATGCATTGTGCTCTGGCAACATTACAGAACAGACGTACAGCGGGGTCCTAAAGTCTGATTCCACTCTAGAAAGTATTTCTAATTTGCCCTTTAAAAAAAAAAAAAAAAAAAATTATTTTTCAGATTTTCAAAATTGCAGATTTTCAATGTGGTTTTAGATGTTTGGATCCCACTGTCTGTCTGAATAGTACTTAAGGTGTGTGGGTGTATGGGTGTATGGGCGGCTGTGGCTCAGTCGGTAGAACGGGTTGTCCACTAATCCACTAATCGTAGGGTTGGTGGTTGGAATCCCGGCCCGGGTGATCCCATGCCGAAGTGTCCTTGGGCAAGACACTGAACCCTAAGTTGCCCCCGATGGCAAGCTAGCACCTTGCATGCAGCTCTGCTACCATTGGTGTGTGAGTGTGTCTCATTTGTAAGTCGCTTTGGATAAAAGCGTCTAATAAATGTAAATGTGTTTTGATGTCATTGGATATCCATGTATATTTGCAGAGAGGAACTGGCAATGAGACTTTTCAGACATTGAACATCAAAACAAATCGATAAATTACAGAAATGCAGATTAGAAGCACACAAACTTTTTTTCTTTTTTCATTTTCATTGAAAAAGTAGCAGACAGACCTGAGAGTCACCAATATTGCAGTATTGGTCTGCTATGTTCGTGCTGAGTGATGACACAAAGTCAGTGATGGACCAAATTAAGTGCCCATATCAACATAAGAAGACAGCTGTAGTAACTTGCTTTAAAGTGGATTACATTTGATGCCATACTTCAAAGAATAAGTCCATCCATCACCGTTCTTGGGCCATCACCAAGAATGTAGCTAAATGTCTAATATTAGATGCTCGACTTTGCCAGAGAACATTTTATCAGAAGCGCGTGTGAGATTATAAGCATTGCATTACCCAAAAAAGTCTTTTTTTTTCATCTCCTGTAAACACTGATTCATCACAGGCCTTTACTCTAATTGCAACAAGCCCCGAGGAGCTTTTTTGTAGGCGAGAAGTGTCAATTCCTGATTAGTGTAACGAGAATATACTCAGCATGAAATCAAGTATGATTGTGGATGTGCGCAGGAGGGAACAAGCTGAAGAACCAGCAGTTCAGGCTGACCTGGGCTTGGATCTCTCTGGAGAAGGAGTATTACACGGTGGATGAGGAGGCCAAGTTCTTGGAAGTGGTCTTGAGACGGAGGGGTTACCTCGGCGAGACTTCGTTTGTCAGTAAGTGAACTCCATGATCACGGGTCTAATCGTTGTTAGATCGCATCCATACGGCATTATATATGTCATTATTGATGAATACGCATTAGGAATCTTATACCACAGGACTGATCATATTAATATCATTCATTATCTATAAACGCGCAACTTTGACGGTCGTTCCATCAATTATAACATAAATTATATTTACAGCTCATTCTACTGAATTATTGAGTCCATGGCAATAAAAAGCTCATTCACTGAGACTTGTATGGCAGATAATATAAACCTAATGATAATTTAAAAATGGATTATAAATGGCATGTTATTTAACAGAGAAAAGCATGTACAGTGGTGTGAAAAAGTGTTTGCCCCCTTCCTCATTTCCTGTTCCTTTGCATGTTTGTCACACTTAAGTGTTTCGGAACATCAAACCAATTTAAACAATAGTCAAGGACAACACAAGTAAACACAAAATGCAATTTGTAAATGAAGGTGTTTATTATTAAAGGTGAAAAAAAAATCCAAACCATCATGGCCCTGTGTGAAAAAGTGATTGCCCCCCTTACCATAACTGTGGTTGTCCACACCTGAGTTCAATTTCTCTAGCCACACCCACGCCTGATTATTGCCACACCTGTTCACAATCAAGGCATCACTTAAATAGGAGCTGCTTGACACAGTAAGGTCCACCAGAAGATCCTTAAAAGCTACACATCATGCCGAGACCCAAA
>JAFFST010054779.1:151936-165469 GCA_022414735.1 Noturus placidus | reverse complement strand
GTATAAAGTTCGTTTCACTTCTCAAATATCAGTGTTTGTCTCCTATATGATATATTTAACTGATTTTTTTTTTATCCTAAGAACCAACGATTTATGAAGGAAAATCATTGAAATAAATAAGGTTGCCCAAACTTTTGCAGACCACTGTATATATATATATATATATATATATATATATTCATAGTCCAGTCACTTGCAATATCCCGAGCTGTCTAAAGCTGTCTAAAACTGTTCATTGTGAAAACAAAAAATGTTTTGACAGTGATTTCGGGCTTTCAAATGGTTTATGAAGTTTTGGCACATTCCTACGCTCTAAAAACTTTGGTATTAATTCTGTGTTTTAAGAAAATAGCACTGCTTAACGCTTCTTGTGTCGTTTAAATGCACCACTAAAGAATAGGGGTGATCATTTTGTGATTTCACACCTCACTCTACAGTCATTATAAATCAGGTCCAGCGTTCATCTCAGGTGAATGAAGAAGGAAATGATGTCAGGTGTGGAAATGAAGCATGTATTGAGTGTGAAATTGATCTGAAATTGATTGATGTTTTCAGATTCAGTCGTAATACCATCAGTACCAAAATGGGAAAGGTGTGTGGTGGTTTTTCCGGTTAGGAACACACATGACATGGTCCATTTTCTGTGGAAGCCAAACAGTTCTACTGTACCTAGTCTTACTGTCATTTCTTGGTGGTTCTGTGCCTCATCATGTTATATGTGAAGAATGACTGTCAGCTTTAATTTGAGAGTATTTACATCTCTATTGGTTGAAATTGGGATCCATGATGGGGGACGATAAATAATTGCACAGTTGGCTGTCCACTTTATTAGCCGGCTGTATGTTCCTGTATCATCAGTCATGACTCTCTAATCCTGGGACATTACTGTAGCGTTTATTTACTGTATTTATGTGTTGCATTGATTGAACTCTTTATTGCAGAACATGATGAGATCTGTGCAAATCTGAACCAATCCAGCTTAATATAGATTTCGTATGAATATTGATGAATAATTCTTCCCAAGACCTAAACCTTTGTTTGTTTAGTTTTTCTTGGTCGTAGGATTTGTTAAAATGGTCTTAAAAAATGGTGTGATCCTTATGACTGGGTAGCATGCTGCTTCAAGACATTTTGAAATTCTCCATAGCCTTCATTAAATAAAAAATAAGAATTTGACATAAACAGGCATGACTGATAGCTGTTATCTCTGTATCCAGAATCAGGAATTCTAGCAAAGCTGTGGAATAACAGCAGAAAGACCTGCAGTTGCTGCCCAAACTTTTGCGAACAACAATTCAATTCAATTTTATTTGTATAGCTCTTTATTTACAATAGATTGTCTCAAAGCAGCTTTACAGAAGCATATAAACACAGGATAGAGATTTTAAGTGTGTGGATTTATCTCTATTGAGCGAGCCGGTGGAGACGGTGGTGAGGAACAACTCCCTAAGATGATCTGAGGAAGAAACCTTGAGAAGAACCGGACTCAGAAGGGAACCCGTCCTCATCTGGGTCACGACAGAGAGTGTGAAAGTAAAAGAAAGTTCATTATGGTGTTTATATGAAGTCTGTTTGTTGAACTAGTCCACTGTTCACTACAGGAGACCTGAGTGTAAAACTGCATGTGGTGATTACAGTCCAAAGGCCATCGCTCAGGCAACCGTATTCCTAGAAACCACAGCGAGAACGTCCTTGTGGTAATTGCGGTCCAAATCCATTTCCATGGTACTTCAAGCGGATGGTATGAATCCCTGTAATAGACTGGCATCCCATCCAGGGTCTGTTCTTGTTTTCTGCCCAGTGCTCCTGTGATAGGCTCTAGTTCCAATGCAACCCTGACCAGGACACTTAATGAAGATGAAAGATTAATGAAAATAGTCTGAATTCTATAATGTGCGGTGAGTAAAGGCAGGAAGGCAGGTTGTAAACTCAAGTGTTTTATTTATTAGGGTAGATCCAGAAACCATTGTATATTAATGAGAGTCCAAATACAGGCAGAATATGAGAAACCGACACCAACAAATAGAAGTTAAGTGCATACTTGCCTCAGAGCTGGGCAATTCGAGCTCCTCCCCACAGATGGGTGGCAGAATGTCCTTGTGAGAGCAGGAGGTAGAAAGACTGCTCCCTTGGTGACAGCAGGAGGTGGTGTGAGTGGGTTCTCCGCAATGACAGGAGGCAACATGATGGCAGAACATGTAACAATGACTTTATCTGTGAAAGCAGGAAGGTCTTTGTCCAGAGTCATGGGTTGGACAGGCTGGCCTCAAGAGTATGTGATTCCATGGGTTGAAAAGGAGAACATAGGGAAAATGCATGTTAAGACTTGGCTAATGCAAGGGGTTATACATGAGATTAAAATGTCCAAACAGGAAACGGGTGAACAAACCATTGACAGATCACCTTGGGAAGAAAAAGGGAAACCATGACAGATTCTTAAGTGCACAGGGGCATGTTCAGATCAAACTCGTAAACTCTGTGGAACATGCTTCACCATTCAGTGGGACAATTTACAAATGCAACTATGGAGATAGTCCGGCCTAAAATGTGGAATGTGGTTCTCCAGCCAAGTCTGTTACCGAAGCAGTGCCCTACTGAGCATCAACATTTATCAAGGACAAGCCTGGTCGTACGAAGAAGACAGAAAAAATGAAAACCCCTAAGAGCCCCGGCCTCTTCAAGTTCATTCGTCCAATCACTCTTAGTCCTCTAAAACATGCGACAGTGCATTAAAATGTCGGTAATTCCTTCTGAATAAGACTCACTTATTCGACGTGGGCATACTTGCAAATTAAAGCTGACATTCTTCCCTGTAACCTATTCGTCATTGTTTCATTCCAAATCCAGTGTGAAATGAATCCAATGAGTTGTACAGATGTACAGAGGCAAACCAACAAAAATCGTGTCACTGTCTAATTACCCTCAGCCTGTACTGCATTCGAAATGATGATGGAGGCTTTGTTCGAGTATGGCTCAGGAATATGAAGGAGAGGTTACACTGAATGTTTCATTTAAATTCATGGAATTTATTGAACGCTGCTTCAAACCTTAAAACGATTTTCCACCTTTAATTCATGAAGCGTAAAAGCAAAGAATAGAAGAGGCACACCTGAGGGTAGGGTGAATGGATGATTTTGCCAATAGTGTAGCGACAGTTATTCCGAAAAGACTGTGATGGTGACGTTTGACTGAGCGGCAGTCAGCTTGTGTGATCCTTTAAAAATGAATCTTGCCTCGTGTCAGATCTTTTTCGTTGTCTCCTAAACACAGAGGGCTTTGGAAACAAGTTGGCACTTAATATGAAGTGCCAAAAAGGTATGCTTCCATAGTGGTGGTCCATTGTTATTGCTTGGAACATGTACAGTTCTTTACCTAACTGAAGGACAGGAATGAAGGCCAGCCGTTTATTTAACATGAGATTACATGTAGAATTGGATAAAAATGGTGGCGGAAATAAAGTGTTTAACTAGGCAGGACTGTGTGGGTGTGCGTGCTTCCTTTTAGCATTCCCTTATCGTAAATCTGCAGGCGTAGTTAAGGGGGTGTTCTTTATCGTATCACCCTCATGGTGCTTGCTTTGTTCAGCAACACCTCCGGGCTTTGGCTGCCCTCCCCTCTTCTCACATCCCGTCCCCTTCCCTCCTCTCTAGTCCGCCTAACCTTTTTTAGTCTAGAGTGTGCATACTGGGTGGAAAAGGTCCAGCACCAACTGCAAATTCCTCATTTTACAGATAATTGGACCGGTTACATCTTACGCAGCCAGAGGGAAAGTAAAAATAGGTTTTGCCTAGCTGTAGAATGCAAGCTAATTAAAATCATTTCAAATGTATTTGTACAACACAACATTGTCAGGAAGCAGCTTGACAGAAATCCAGATGTTGATTTAGATCCCTAATGAGCAAGCCAGATGCAACAGTAAAACTCTCTGACATGAACCCTTCAGTTCTGGATGCCACTGCATATCATCGCACTTCTACATATTGTGAATGAGTCCGAGGGCGGTTGTGGATCAGGTGGTAGAGCAGGTTGTCCACTAATCCACTAATCGTAGGGTTAGCGTTTTGATTCCCGGCCCACGTGACTCCACATACCGAAGTGTCCTTGGGCGAGACACTGAACCCCAAGTTGCCCGCGATGGCAAGTTAACACCTTGCATGGCAGCTCTGTCACCGTTGGTGTGTGCGTGTGTGTGTGAATGAGAATGAGATACAGTGTAAAGCGCTTTGGATAAAAGCGCTATATACTGTAAGTGCGCCATTTACCAAGGGTAAGACCTGGGCATAAACTGTTATTCCGAAGCGTTTCCATGTGCGACGATAGTGCAGAATGAGCAGACGTAGAAGCGTACGCATGATTATAGGATTCAAATGGTACAGTAATGATGTACGAGCAACTCCCATCACACCTTGAATAGTAATTCAAAATAACTCATCCATCCTCCCCTCTAAATGAGAATCAGTGACACCCCATTGAGAGGAGATGAACTGTGGTGGAGCTAACAAACAATTTGTTTGCACATCGAGCCTGTTGAGTCTGTCTAGATTATTACTCTCAGACACGTTCTTATATTCAATAAATGAGCATCTAACCATAACCATACCAGTACACATCGCATGCTACTCTTACTCTTAGCGGTATGTTCATCTGTTGTAACTTAATCCGCTTAACGTCTGACACGATTGTTCATGGTAATCTCTAAAGAATTTCCACAGTTGCAGCTGTTGTCCTGAATAGAGATCCGTCGTGTTGATCAGTCGTTGCTGCCATGTAATTCGTTCTTTCTGGAACATCTCCACACTGGTTGCAATTGTATGAAACGAGAAACCTTCATATGAGCCATTTGGTGAGAGATCAAGTAGCTGGAATGTCAGCTTTTCCTAAGACTAAAAGCTTTTCTCTTTTTTTTTTTTTTTTTTTTTTTAAACAAAGATGATTATAAGGAGTTTAGAACTGCTGTTGGTCCTTTTCCAAGGTTTTTTCGTGATACACTAGGTCAGCTGTCTGCAAGTACGTTCGTGTAGGCACCGATAAGAACGGAATCTGTTCAAACATGGATTAAAAATTGAAGTCTCTAGTAGACCCGGTTGATCGTTAGTCATACTGTCTGAGAAGCTCAGAGATGCTACTAACAAGCAGTAATTGGTAACGATTGGCAAGTGGTAGCCACAACAATTATTAAGTCACTTGTTTCAAAGTAAACATCGGAAGTTTCCAATTAGATAATGTTCCAGCTAGAAAATCCATCCATCCATCTATCTTCTATACCACTTACTCCTTGTCAGAGTCACTGGGAACCAGGAGGCTATCCCAGGAGGCATCGGACACAAGGCGGGGTACACCCTGGACAGGGTGCCGGTCCATCACAGTGAACAATCACATACACACTCACACATACATTCATACACTACGGACACTTTAGACACGCCCATCAGTCTACCATGCATGTGTTTGGACTGGAGGAGGAAACCGGAGTACCCGGAGGAAACCCCCGACACACGGGGAGAACATGCCAACTTCGCCCACACATGCGAACGTGCAAACCCACTAAGCCACTGTGCACCCTCCATGAACATTCATGGTGAATTTGTGTGGCCAATCAGACAAATATCTATTGACTTTGAAATAAAGTATTAGTGATGTAATGTAAAACATGAGTGGCTTGACGGCACCAGATGACAGGTTGTTACATGGCGTCTTTGTTTTATGTCCAGTTGATTGGAATGAAAAACGTGTCCACTTCTCGTACAGATACAGTGTTTGGCTGGTAGCTCGCTGTTTTGAAACCTTCGAGCGAATACATGTGGATACTGTGGAAATTGATTTGTGGATACTGTACGTTGTATAAGTCAAAACGTTGCCATGGTTGTAAAAAATGCTTCTGTAGCACTTTCAGTCATCGTGGAATTGAGCTGCGTTTACCTTTTATCTAAATTCTTCCGCGCTCATCGAGTAGTTCTTCTCATTCGCTATTTATTAACAGAAGATCTGAGGGAACGACGGGGATATCCTGCTTCTTTTCAGAAAGATATGCTGATTCAGAAACCGTTCTCTGAATAAAGTTAAAGCAACAACAGCAGGGGGAGAAGAAAAAAAAAAGCAATTTACTGCACACCATGACACTCATACCTTTGCACTTTTAATTCTCATTCTTGTTGTGAACAGTTTTATTTGGCTAATTGGGGAAATGGCCTTCATGAGGGATGGTGCATCACAGGTATTTTTCAAGTATAAAATGTCTAAATTCGCTTAAAAAGGATCCAGATACGCAACTAGCATGATTGCATGGAGACAACAGGTAACTTTTAATGCTTAAACCAGCGCTGTCAATCATACATCTTTAGAGTTTTAGATTAAAAGTGTCTTGTGGACCATAATATAATATATATATAACAGAGCTAGTCCTTAGTGTGTAGCACGTTCACCTCACACCTCCAGGGTCGGGGGTTTGATTCCCACACTGGCCCTGTGTGGGCGGAGTTAGCATGTTCTCCCCGTGCGTCGGGGGTTTCCTCCTGGTACTCCGGTTTCCTCCTCCAGTCCAAAGACATGCATGGTAGTCTGATGGGCGTGTCTAAAGTGTCCGTAGTGTATGAATGTGTGTGTGTGTGTGTGTGATTGTGCCCTGTGATGGACTGGCACCCTGTCCAGGGTGTACCCCGCCTTGTGCCCGATGCTCCCTGGGATACACTCCAGGTTCCCCGTGACCCTGAAGGAAGGATAAGCGGTATAGAAGATGGACGGATGGAACAGAGCTAGTCTGTTATTCCATTAGTAGGCAAAACTGAGAAATAAACTCAAGGCCATCAGATCAGCTACTGATTAAATGTGTCACTGAGTAGTAATTATTCAGTAGCTAGGTAAAAAAAAGTTGTAATATTGTAATAACTTGCTTCCAAAAGTGCCATGTTAGGGCTTTCATAGCAACTAAATGTGTTTTTATAACCTATGTAAGATGAGTTTATATGTTCTTGCTCTATACTAAACTGATTTTTCCTTTGCTCTGGCCCACTTTGCGTTGACTCATGACCTAAAGTGAATGATGACACCCCTGACGTAACCATCCGTGATTAATTCATGGCTTTAATTAAGACGCATCAATTTGAAGTGGTTACATTATTGTTTTTTTTTTTCCACCTACACTGGATGTTAGCACGTTCGGGTAATGCTACGGAGCCATGCCATGCCATGCCTTGGAACAGATTAAATCTGTTTTGAACATGAAGTGGAGGATAAACGCCGACTCTGCATGATCATGTTTAAACTTTCACTGATCAGAGAGTACGTTAAAGAAAATAAGGTATCTGTGAAAGCCTGGGAAAAGTCTTTCCTTTCATGATGAGCTGCCAAGCTACAACAGAAGCCGGGATGGTTCATGTTTTAAGCAACAACAAAAGAGGACGAGGGTTGTTTTTTTTTTTTCTTTCGTATGTTAATCAGCTCTTTAAGGTTGTTTTGTTTTTTTTCTCCAGTCAATCTGGACTGTGTTCTACTAGTTAACGACTCCTGGCACATTATCATCATATAGACAAATGAGGTACATCATTTTGTCGTTAAAATTTGTCAACCTGCGACAACCCGGTGACGACTGAGAAGTCTTTCTTTTCTTAGTCTTCATAAACATGGCTTAACCAGACGTGAGTGAGGGACCTTTTCAGCGTGAAGAGAGTCCCTGTTGGCTTTAATCTGCAAGATAAAGAAAAGAAAGGTGTTTGTGTGTTATCAGGAACTCTGCTATCCAGGCTTGAAGTTCTGTTAGTGGTGGTAAGTGACAATCAGAAGCCTCTTAAGCGTATCAGTTGGCATGCTGATCCTGTCTCGCACCGATGACTTTGTCTGGAATGAATAAACAGGGCGGTGAACAGCAAGGCTTTGTGGCGACACTCTTTGTGTATGCTTTTATTGTTATCTTGCTCTGCAAACATGAGCCTTGGCTGGTGGTAGTGCTGGGGAGAAAAGAAAATAGAGAAGAAGAAGACAGGGGGGAAAAAAGCAGTGCCTGAAGCGGCAGTCTGACAGCGACGTTCCTTCACCTCCAACAACGATGCATGCACCTGAAACCTAATCGGCTGTTTTTAACCCAAACAGACATAAGTCAGCTTAATGTGTGGCTATCTTCCAGCGATCTAAAATCGGTCCTGGTCTTGGCGACAGCTTAGACACTACGTGCAGTATTCTTCACAAAAAAAGGAAAATGGAGTTGGCTGGTGTCTATGGTTACTTGGTTTATTTTTACCTCCAACTGTCAAGTTGTCACTGACCTCAGACTTCTTATTTCTCATACTCTGTAAAATTGAACGTTCTTCTTCTTCTTCTTCTTCTTCCTCTTCTTCTTCTTCTTCTTCTTCTTCTTCTTCTTCTTCCTAATGGAGTTTAGGGCTGTATGCACTGTGCTTCCAACGAGTCACTTGGCATTAATGACGAGTCAATTTCTAACAAACTGGACCCAGGAGCATTTGGATGTATTTGTTTAGCCTCTTTATTTGGGCTCTTCATTGACTTGTAGACAAAATATTATACAAAGGTTAGATTATACAAACTTGACTCATGAAAGATACTCATTATTTTTAAAAACCTGAGCCAAGGAAAGAAAACGCTCAGGAGATGAAAGGCCAAAAGAACAAACAGAACCAGCGGACCAAACACAACCAGAACTCGAAACTGAGGCAAAGAGTCAGAGAAACTAGGACACGAAGACTTTTGAAAGGCGGAAAATATGGCTTAGAATGTCAGCAATGAAGCATGCACGACTTTGAAGTGTGCACAGACAAACAAGTGGGATGTAAACACCGTGAGTAATGAGACAAAACAAGACACAGGTGGGGGACAGAGGACGTCCAGGTGCAAACAATGATCAGGGCCAGATTCAGGGCAGAAAGAAGACAGTAAATACAACCTTCAAACCTTCGAATTCTAAGCTTCTTTTATTATGGTTGTTGCTGTTGTTCTTGCAAAAATGCGTTATAATTTCATCACTGAATATATGAATATATACAACTCCAAAACAGTACGCGAACATATCAAACAAAATATAAAGTTGAAATGTTATCTGCTTTAACTTTCTTCTCTTTGGCAACATAAAATTCTCTCATCCAATCATAATTCCCCATGCCAATTCACGCCCTCATTTCTGCAAGGCTAGTAAATGCCTTGTCTTCAATGAAGGAGTGGCAGGTTAAAGCGGCTATGATTTAACTGGTAACGTTTTTATATGTTCCCAAATTACTCTGTTATAGGACCTAAGCACTTCGGGATGAAGTACATAATCAGTATTTTCATGATCAGTATTTTCCCATGACGTCCCGTCTTGTCTGTACAATTGGAATCTGATCGTTCATAGGTTACACGCTTGGTACATAATGTTTATACTATATAGTATATACATTATACACCAAGGGTCCTAGATGCACCTAGATGCCCCCTGGGTGCCTCCGTCGGGGAAGACACTAGGTGGAAAGACTATATTTCCACACTGGCCTGGGAACGCCTCGGGATCCCCCAGTCAGAGCTGATTAATGTGGCTCGGGAAAAGGAAGTTTGGGGACCCCTGCTGGACCTGCTACCCCTGCGACCCGATTACGGATAAGTGGTTGAGGATGGATATATGGATGGATGGATGGATGGATGGATGGATGGATGGACCTAGGGTTATTTTATGATCGGTCAAATATGCTGCAATTCCTTCCTGACACAGGAATAAGTGAATACATTTGGACATTACATGCCTTATCTGAACGTCATTTGATCAATTTAATTTAATCAAGAACTATACTTGAAGCTTGATATGCATACCTAGGCATGTAAAGTAGGTTTATTTCATATCCAGCTCTTGTAAAAGTGTTCGAATGAAGGCTGATGGTAAGGAATTTTTTCCCACCTGTTACTGTCAGTAAGGTCTCACTCTTTCTATAGTGCACTTTCAGTGGCTGTAACTAGTCTTGTTTATACCAGGTCATAACATGTGACTGTGTGTACTGTGGCAGGAGTTGAACATGGTGGAAAAACCTCTCAGGCGCTGCTGTAAACATTGCATCCTCCATTCATGATTATGCTGTAAGTAGCTTCTGTGCTGTGCGCTCTCGGTTTCAGAAGGAACATATCAGCTGAGGTGCTAGCTTGTCTACATGATTGCATTTTAAGAATTGGTACGTCATTAAATAACGCACTATGACACACAGATTTATTGCTTTATACGTTTATTGCACTGATTTGTTTTTTTTTTACTTTGGTTGTTAGCAATGAAGCTGGTAATATGGGGCATGGTGGATTACCGGTTAGCATCACGCCTCCCCCCACGGGTTGGGGGTTCGATTAACGCTTCCTCCCTGCGTGCGTGGAGTTTGCATGTTCTCCTCGTGCTTTGCGGGTTTCCTCCGGGTACTTTCTTCCCCCAGTCCAGTGTTGTAGACTGACTTCCGTCTCTAAATTGTCCGTAGTGTGTGAATGTGTGCGTGATTGTACCCTGTGATGGGTCCAAGGTGTCCCTGACTCCTTTGGGATAGGCTCCAAGCTCCCCGTGAACCTACGTAGGATAAGCGGCACAGAAAATGGACGGCTGAAGCTGGAAATGTCATTTGTAGCCTGTATGGCAGCTATTTTGGCAGTTATACATCTTGATGTTTTCTTGGCTGTACAAGTTAAAAACAACCTAAAATAGCTCGGTCCTTTAACAGTTCTTGCATTAATTATGTGAAAGGCGACTAGTCAGCTATATTTTCGAGTTACTAGTGGATTAGATAAAAGAAGTATTTGTTCAACCCTTAATATACAGATACTAAAAATCTCATGACGGTCTCAACTAGCTCATGAACAGAACGGAGAAACGTGGATCTTATTCACTGTGGCTTTGAAATATGTCTATTGTTACAAGCAGCCCACACATGTACAGCGAGCAACATTCATCACAACTGAATGCCCACCCACAGCTGCTGTCTTATCGTAGCATTATTACATACCACCACGCAGCATAATGTTTCCTATATACACAATAAATCTGTGCTTCAGGTGGAAGGAACATGTTGTTTCATGCTGTCTTTAATTATGGTCTGGTGCTGACTCCACTGCCTGTGCTCACATCCTGAAAAATCAGCGGTAAAACATGAAAATGCTTGTACATGAGGATCAGGCATGCTAAGTAGACCATTAAATGTGCGTGAATAATACAGAGTGAGTACGGGAGCGGCAGAGCACGTCCGGGGAGACAGGAATGAGCTGGGTGAAGTCATCAGCCTGTTATTAGTGCGTTATTCTCCAAACTCAACCTGAAGCAAAGGAACCAGATGTGCACAGGTCGATCTTCTCACCTTTTCGAACGTCTGCCTTTAAAACCAGCTGGCTTTTTAAATCTAGATCCTGAGACTCAGCCAAATTAGTGTAGTACATCATAGGACTGATATTGTTATTAGCCCCCTGAGAGTGATTAGATAGGGAGCTTCATATAGGAACACTGCTGTACACGTCATTAAGGGCATCGATTCCTGTTACGGCGGTGCATCAATTTATTTGAGACGTATTTAAGTGATTGTAAAGCTGTCAGAAGAACAATATATACCTTGGGTTATTTCTACAGGTCATTTTATAGTGTGTAAAAGATGGTTTAATCTTTGCACAGACAGGAATACAGTCTGTACTGCAGCTCTGACCAGGATATAGTGGTTGCTGAAGATGAATAAAAAAAACATATTCAATAAAATAATGAATAAATAAAAAAAATAAATAAAAACAAATCATCCATAATTAACATCCCACTTCTCCGTATAAATCCCATCTGACAAGAGTTATGCGAATCGTTCCTTGCAAACTAACCGGAATGGTTATTAAAAAAGACCAATCCTGCGTTTCGGAGACATTTATAACGTCCTCATCAACTTGTCCTTATCAGGTCCCATCTTAAGGGCGGTTCCTGTGTTTTGTCAGGATGGGAAATGTAGTCACGTTTTGCTGTGATATGACACTCGTGTTCCCTGTGCTAGGCTCCAGGGTCCAAAGGATGGACGGACGTTCTATGGGTGGAAAGTTCAGGACATTTAGAAAGCACAGATAAAGCTGTCCCTGACTTTTTAAGAGTTTGAGATCTCCTGATCTAGAAGGCATTGCAGTTTGTCTGCAGGTCTCAACCTATCAGCACCATGTTTAATGAAAGTGTAATGACCTATGAATCCTAACATCCATCCATCCACCCATCTTCAACCGCTTACTCCTTGTCAGGGTCACGGGGAACCTGGAGCCTATCCCAGGGAGCATCGGGCACAAGGCGGGGTACAGCTTGGACAGGGTGCCAGTCCATCACAGGGCACAATCACATACACACTCACATTCATACACTACGGACACTTTAGACACGCCAATCAGCCTAACATGCATGTCTTTGGACTGGGGGAGGAAACCGGAGTACCCGGAGGAAACCCCCGACACACGGGGAGAACATGCAAACTCCGCACACACATGGCCCTGGCCGGACTCGAACCCCGGACCCTGGAGGTGTGACATCATGCATGAAATTACAGCTAAATGGACCATCTCCCTGTCCATTTGGCCCGATTGTGACGCACAAGCCAAGCCTTGTTTTTTTTGGGGTTTTTTTTTTTTTTTTTTAAAGAGTCCGGTTGATAAAACCTACAATCATGCAAAAGCAAAGCTGTGGAAGGTTCATTCCAGTAGCGAGTGTGAATGTGTGACCAACACCCTGTACTCCTCAGAGACTAACTGCCAACTGCAACCCCTACACACACACACACACACACACACATTTCCTCACCTCCTGCACATCTCTCAGATGAATACAGGCATCTCCCTGGCCTTTTACTTTTTCCTTTTACTTTTATCTATTTTTTGTTATCAGAAGATTTCATTCCAAGGTGGTGAAGTGAGGTTGGGGGTTGTTACAGGAAAAGCACCCATGGCACTTTAAGCTTCTCTGCTCTCGGAAGAACAGATGAACAGTAAGCAAGTGCTGCTTTTAAAAGCCCGGGAGCATGACCTGAGCTCAAAGCCTGTGCTGTGTAATACACGTTTCAGCGTGTTTGCCAAGAATGACAGCCAAATGTTTTTTACACACCTTTAAATGATTCTTAATGTGAAGATTGTTTGTTTTTTTACAGTCTCTAGGACATATTATGTTATATCATCATTATGTTATATCTAACATATTAATACCAAAATGAGTGAGGAATAACGCACTTTAATAACTGGTACTGCCCTGATGTTGATCCTTTTATGATCCTTTTATACCACAGCAACTTCCTGACAATTTCAGTACATTTACATTTAATAAAAGATATTAGCTCCCTTATCACGTTATAGCAGCTTTAAGCAGTCATTCCCTCACCAGTCTTACTTTTTTCTTGCTCTTGTTTACTTGGTGTTGCAATATGGCAACAATTCATTTATCCAAAAACTTTTTGATAGGAAATAATACAAAACTACTATTTTAAAAACTACTATCACAGAGCAGGTGCATTTATACTGAGACTTGATTACACACAGGTGGATTCTATTTATCAACATTAGACATTTAGGCCAACATTGGATCATTCA
>JAFFST010054779.1:141425-151916 GCA_022414735.1 Noturus placidus | reverse complement strand
AAGCCTGTGCTGTGTAATACACGTTTCAGCGTGTTTGCCAAGAATGACAGCCAAATGTTTTTTACACACCTTTAAATGATTCTTAATGTGAAGATTGTTTGTTTTTTTACAGTCTCTAGGACATATTATGTTATATCATCATTATGTTATATCTAACATATTAATACCAAAATGAGTGAGAAAATGAGTCCGTTGTTCCACGACCAGGACGGAATCCGCATTGTTCCTCCTCAATCCGAGGTTCGACTATTGGCCGAACCCTCCGTTCCAGCACCTTGGAGTAGACTTTACCAGGGAGGCTGAGAAGTGTGATACCCCTGTAATTGGCACACACTCTCTGGTCCCCCTTTTTAAACAGGGGAACCACCACCCCAGTCTGCCACTCCTTGGGCACTGTCCCAGACTTCAAAAGTTCACACTTCAAAAGTTTGAAATATCCAATAAATTTGGTTCCACTTCATGATTGTGTCCCACCTGTTGTTGATTCTTCACAAAAAATTACAGTTTTATATCTTTATGTTTGAGGCCTGAAATGTGGCAAAAGGTCGAACAGTTCAAGGGGGCCGAGTACTTTCGCAAGGCACTGTATGTATCTGGGGAAAAAAGGGGGCTTTAAAGTAATTGTGTACAATGTCACGTTACAAAGGTAGATATGGAAGCAAGTGCAGATCTTCAAACAGTTTAATAAGCAAACAATAAGCAAACCAGTCTTACTTTTTTTCTCACGCTTGTTTACATGGTGTTGCAATATGGCAACAATTCATTTATCCAAAAACGTTTTGATAGGAAATAATACAAAACTACTATTTTCCTATGTATCTGGGGGAAAAAGGGGGCTTTACCTTTTGACATGACATTAAAAGAAAAACTGCATTTCACACGAGCAATCACATGGCATGGTGATGGTGATCATCCGAGGGCTCTCAAAATGGGATTCATTGTTCAACCTTTTGGCAAATCTTCCTATAGTGTAAACACTATCTGAGTAGTTAACATTTATTTATTTATTTATTTATTTATTTATTTTTGCAATTTAAATGTCATTCATGAATCGAAACAGGCCTACACAGCAAAGAAAAAAGAATTAAGAATTCAAGAGAAAGAATTCAAAAGATTCTCCACTCAAAGCATGTTTGGATATCATTTTTGTATGTATTTTGAGTGATTAAATCCATCCAAATCCTGCGCTTGAAAAAAAAATGTTCAATTTAAAACATTTTTATTATTTGAACTAATTGAAGTAATAGAAATCCATAAAAAAACAGTTTTTTTTTTTTTAATGTATATGTAACAATTGGATGCACATACTTAGTGGTTAGCATGTTCACCTCACACCTCCAGGGTCGGGGGTTTGAGTCCCACCGTGACCCTGTGTGTGCGGAGTTAGCATGTTCTCGCCGTGTGTCGGGGGTTTCCTCCGGGTACTCCGGTTTCCTCCTCCAGTCTAAACACATACATGGTAGACTGATTGACGTGTCTAAAGTGTCGGTAGTGTATGAATGTGTGTGTGAGTCTGTATGTGATTGTGCCCTGTGATGGACTAGCACCCTGTCCAGGGTGTACCCCGCCTTGCTAACGTGCTAACCGGCTCCAGGTTCCTCGTGACCCTGAAGGATAGAAAATGGATGGATGGACATGTAATATTTCATGCAGTAGACAATACAAAAAAAAAAATCAGCTTGTCATGTTACCAAGAAACTGCGAATCCTTCAGGCCTGACAACTTCCCCATGGTGGAAAACTTCCTGAGTGTTATAAAGCACTGACACTGAAGACTCCTCCCATAAATGTTAAATGGCGCTCCTCCAAGTGGCTGCTTTTTAATATACCTCAGGTTTTGAGGGATCAGACTGAGGGATCAGCACAAGTCGTGACTGTATTATGGCTGTGTGCCACGACCGTATCCCAACACAGGCGGGGAATGAGATATGCAGCTGTAGAGCCGGTGATTTGTAAACCATATCCCTGTAAAACATGTGTTGGTCGCCTGTATGACATAAAGCTTATCTGATTACACGCGCTCAGGCACACTCGTACATCCAGCATACCCATGCCAAGGCAATCAGCAGCGATTACCCCCTAACCTCAACTCTTCCCAGAGCTGGGTCTGAGTGCATGAAGGAATACCATCAATGCCAGGACTTCTCGCGCTAGTCTGTCACTTGAACTAGAGGGGAAATATTCTTTATCTTTATCTGTTGCACTTATTTTGTAAATTAATCGTCACCCTCTCCATAAGCCTTCAGGCTATGCTTAAAGATCCATTGGTCTCGGGTGTTGGGTTTTACACAGCTTGCATAAAATAAAAATCTCCCTTTCAGGTAATTTGTATATTTTTTGCTGTCGTTTTGAGTTTGTAGCCCGAAATTGGCTAAGCGGGAGATTTGCATACAGGGCACTTTGAGGAAATGAGATCCTGAATAAAAAGTGTCTGAACTGGAATGTTTCAAGCTGAACTTTTCAACCTGCTTACAATGTTCACGTTACAAATTCGCAGGCTTTTATTTATTTATCCTAAGCTGCGGGGGTAATCAAGGTCGCGTTTATACAGGGTGTTATCTTTCACTCTGTCGAAAAAAGGTGCGTATTTTTTATTTATTTATTTTTATTAGCATAACAACAGACATCTTACAGCAGACGTCTGTGCGTTCCTTGACATAATCTGATGTATTGTAGAGAAAAAAAAAAAGTTATTCGACGGCTCTGCATTACTCGAGTGCTGTCGAAAGCACTCGCGGGTTTGACGGCCGAGAGACGGAAAATCGGACAGGTCGCCAGCGGGGTTTATTTAGTTGTGTTTCCTACCGTGGACATGCGCTCTGTCAGCATGTCACGTCGTGTCTGTCAGCTTCCCGGGATGACGGCACATCTCTCACGACAGCACATTTGGAAGCTGAGAGCTACAGCAGGCTTTTCACAGGCTGTCTGTGTGTGTGTGTGTGTGTGTGTGTGTGTGTGTGTGTTGTGAACATGCGTTAGGCAGAGATGTGAGTAGAAGGAGGAATTTCAGCTGGGGCAGAAGGTTAATTGTGAGCAGGCAGGTCCAGACTGGTGAGTGGATCTCAGCCTCCGGATCTTCTTTCAGGTCCAAATGAAGACCGTCAAAATGCAAGCTGTGTCTTTACCTGAGTCAAAAAACAATCAATAAGCTCATAGTAGAGCAGGTAGAAATACAGAAAACATACCGAGATGTGCTCAGTGGTGGAGTAATGCACTACGTTGTGTTACTTTCTCAAATATAATGACAAATTGCATGTACATTAGAGCAGTGGTTTTCAAAGTGGGGGCCACCAGGGGGCGCCATGGGGGCCTCAACAATTTGGTGTGAAAAATAAATTCTCACTCTCAGACAACCACACACACACACACACACACACACACAATCAATTCCTATTGTAATGTAATGTAAAGATGTAAGATGTAATTATTAATAAATAACAGGGGGATATACAGTCAGGTCCATAAATATTGGGACATCGACACAATTCTAATCTTTTTGGCTCTACACACCACCACAATGGATTTGAAATGAAACGAACAAGATGTGCTTTAACTGCAGACTTTTAGCTTTAATTTGAGGGTATGTACATCCAAATCAGGTGAACGGTGTAGGAATTACAACAGTTTGTATGTGTGCCTCCCACTTTTTAAGGGACCAAAGGTAATGGGACAGATTAACAAAAACATAAATCGAACGTTCACTTTTTAATACTTGGTTGCAAATCCTTTGCATTCAACTACAGCCTGAAGTCTGGAACGCATAGACATCACCAGACGCTGGGTTTCATCCCTGGTGATGCTCTGCCAGGCCTCTACTGCAACTGTCTTCAGTTCCTGCTTGTTCTTGGGGTATTTTCAAATCAAATGTGTTTTAAAGACATCTTGCAGAAGGGGGGCCTCGGTCACATGTTAATGCCATTTGGGGGGCCTCGCCCTGGAAAAGTTTGCGAACCACTGCATTAGATCACAATAGCATGCGTAAAGCAGAGTGCGCGTGTTAACATGTTATTGCATGGAAGGTATGTCTCAGTGCCTCCTGCTTGTTTGCACTCCCCCCAATACCCTCCCCACCTCCGCTCCCCCAGAGGCTTCATTTTCTGCTGTCTAGAACATCATATATAGTTAAGATATGCACAGAACCCTCTCTCATCTCTCTTTGTACATGCTTGCGGTATTTGCTAATTAAGTCATTTGGGCTAATTTCCCGAAATAAACATACAAATAAGCAATTTGAACACTGATTTCTTTTGTAATTATTGTAAGAAGCAGGCTGTAATGAGCCAGGAGCAGTCAGGACAAACACAAATAAAAGGTACATTTATACTACCATTTAAAAAAAAAAAAAAGGTTCAGTGCTTTAACAGTAATAGAATCTGTTTTGGTGTGAAAAAGAAACACTTTTTTCTTTAAATGGTTCTATAAGAGAACTCCAGTCCCCTCTGAAACTATTGGAACAGCAAGGCCAATTCATTTGTTTGTGCTATACACCAAAGACATCTGGGTTTGAGATCAAAAGATGGATACAGTGGCCTCCACTAATATTGGCACCCTTGGTACATATGAGAAAAGAAGGCCGTGAATAATTGTCTTTATTGTTGAACATTTTTGATCTTTTATTTTATTTTTTAAATCACAAAAATACTCCGCTCTCATGGACATCAAACAATTGCAAACACAACACAGGTTTATCCCCCCAAAAATCTTTGTTAAATATAGGTTTAACTATTATTGGCACCCTTGTGAATTCATATATGAAAAATATATTTGAAGTATATTCACATTGATATTTAAAAAAAATGAATAGAAAAAAAAAATTGTACACCTGGGTGACTAGGAACAGGAAATTGTTTCACAGGGGTATAAATATGAGGTAACACATAGGCCAAATTCCCTTAGTCATTCTTAACAGTGGGTAAGAGTGAGGAATGTAGCCGTGATGTGCGGCGAAAGGTTGTTGAGCTTCACACAATGGGGCGTGGCTATAAGAAAATAGCAGAAGCATTGAAAACGCCCGTTTCCACCATCAGGGCAATAATGAAGAAGTTCCAGTCAACTGGAGATGTTCTGAATCGACCTGGAATTGGACGTGTGTCTATATCGTCTCCACACACTGTGATGAGGACGGGTCGAGTGGATCAAACATCTCCAAGGATCACAGCTGGAGAAGTGCAGAAGTTAGATGTGTCTTGGGGTCAGAACGTCTCCAAAACTACAATCTGAAGCCTCCGACATCTCCACAAGGTGTTTGGAAGGGTTTCAAGAAAAAAGCCTGTACTCTCATCCACAAACAAACTCGAGCGTCTTCAGTTTGATGACACTACTGGACCTTCAAATGGGATCGGGTTCTATAGATGAAACCAAAATAGAGCTTTTTAGCTTTTTAAACACCAGAGGTGGTTTTGGAGCACACAGAGAAGTAGACATATGGAAAAGTCCCTCATGCACACTGTTAAATATGGAGGTGGATCTTTAATGTTTTGGGGATGTTTTTCTCCCAGAGGACCTGGACATTTTGTCAGGATACATGACATCATGGACTCTCAACAGATATTAAATGAAAACCTGACTGTCTCTGCCAGAAAGCTTCAAATGGGCCGTGGTTGGATCTTCCAGCAGGACAATGATCCAAAACGTCATCAAAATCAACAAAAAAAAAGGGTTTACTGACCATAAAATCAAGGTCCTGACATGACCACCCCAGTCCCCAGTCCCCAGACCTGAACCCCATAGAAAACCTGTGGAGTGAACTGAAGAGAAGATTCTACCAGCATGGACCTCGAAATCTGAAGGATCTGGAGAGGTTCTGTATGGTCTGAGGAACGGTCTCGGATCCTTCACCATGTATTATCCAACCTCATCAGGCGTTATAGGAGAAGACTCAGTGCTGTTATCTTGGCAAAGGGACGTAGCACAACGTATTGAAAAGGGTCCTATTAATTTTTGCACACCTATATTTTCATAAACCTCTGTTTTTTATAATTGTCTCATATCCATGAGAGCAGAGTATTTATGTTTTTTTTGTTTTTTTTTTAAATAAAAGATCAAACGGTTAAACAATAAAGACCATTTTTCACAGCCTTTTTTGTCTTCTTTACCAAGGGTGCCAATATTAGTGGAGGGCACTGTATGAGATGAGAGTTGACAATTTCAGCTATGTCATTCCTGGTATTTACATCTTGATGTGTAAAACGATATGAAATATGGAACATTTTTTATCAGACCACCTAATTTTTAGATGAGCAAAAGTACTGGAACAGATTGAAGTCTTGAAGTGAATGGAAGTAAATAACACTCATTAACTCAATAACAATCATCCTGCGACTCGTTAAGATCACACGATTGTTGGTTTCTTCTTTCGTGATGATTTCCCAGGCTTTTACAGCAGCCTCTTTCAGTTGTTGTTTGTTTTGGAGGGTTTCGCCCTTCAGCCTCCTCTTCAGGAGGTGAAATGCTGCTCATTTGGTTCCGGTGATGGACTTGGCCAGTCTCAATCCTTCCACTTGTGTCTCCCTGATGAAGTCCTTTGTTGAGTTGGCAGTGTGTTTTGGAGAATTGCCTTGCTGCATGATGAACTTCCTTCCAGTTAATTTGGATGCATTTCTCTGTAAATTGGCAGACAAAATGTTCCTGTAAGCTGCTTAGATCAGTCTGCTGCTACCGTCATGAGTTTCATCAATAAAGATTAGTGAGCCTGTTCCAGAATCCGCCATGTAAGCCCAAGCCATGACGCTACCTCCACCATGTTTCACAGATGAGCTTGTATGTTCTTGATCATGAGCAGATCTGTTCTTTCTCCACACTTTGGGCTTTCCATCACATTGGTAGAGGTTCATCTTAGTTCTGTATTATCTTTGTGTCTCTATATTTCCAATCTGGCTGTCTGATTCTTGCTGCTGATGAGTGGTTGGCATCATGAGTGGTATGGCCTTTAAATTTCTGCTCTCAGATTCTACTTCAGATGGATGGATGGATGAATGTGGTGGTTTTAAACATCCTACCTTCAAATTTCTGTAATTTTTATACACGAGTATAGTATATATATTTGTTAATAATGTTTCTGTGGTTGTTGTTGTTACCTCCATAAGTCCTAGTACCATTATTAAGTTCATCTTACAGCATATGACTGAGTTAGTAAAGTGAAAGTAAATGGGAAATGAAGTAACTAATGTGAGACTGATGGACTGATAGAGTTCATTTATTTCCGCAGTGATTATGGGCTTGTTTGTTGCTCCATGATCTAAATACGGTCTATTTCCACATGAAGAACGTCCTGTGCTCGTGGGAACAGACGGTCAAAAATAAAGATTCAGTCCCACAGGTCCTGCAGGACATTATCTCAGGTCCTTATTCACACCTCAACACTGACGGTAATGTTCAATGTTAGAAACTCTTACCTCAAATTCTTCATGACCATGCCGTCATGTCACTGTGACAATACATTTGTTTACCAACAATACATTTATTCATTTATCACTTCCTATTAAGCAAACATAACCGGTAAGCAAGTGCGAATCTAAGCGTAAAAGGAAGTAGGTGATTGTTAAAGCTGTTGCTTGAGTGTCTAATAGTGCTTTTTTTACAGGTCCCGGATTTGAACACGCAAACTGTCTTAACTGCCGATCCACAAATTGTAGGTCTATCCAGCAATCCAATCACGTCCGGTTCTGCCGTTACTGGAAGTTTGTGTTGATGATCCAGTCCGGTCTGAATTGATTATATTTCCCTGAATCACTGTTTCCGCAGCACCGGTGTTTTATTTTGGAGACATGGAGTACCGTGTAGACGAGAGCAACGGCTACGTGGAAGTTCGGGTTTGGAGAACAGGATCTGACCTGTCCAAGACAGGATCGGTTACAGTGCGCTCGCGAAAATCGGACCCCATTTCGGCTGAAGGTATGTGATGTTAAACAGTGAACAACTCGTTAAATACTTCTCTGTTTCGATTCTTACAATGTTTTGGTGCTTTTTCGTGGTAGTAGCTAAAGTTCTCCATTTTGAGAGTGAAAAGAGGTTTTCTGAGTGCCTAAATGTGATCGATTCAAGATGTATCAGACCATATTATCAACCCAAACCTGAAAGAAGAGAGGAACGATAAAATGCATTGCACTTAAATCTCAGTTAGCTTAAGCAATGAATAACAATGAAATTAATTTTTATTTGAATTGAAAGCATAGATAATATGAAATGTGGGGGCACACGGTGGCGTAGTGGTTATCACGTTTGCCTCACACCTCCAGGGTCTGCGGTTCGAGTCCCGCGAGAGTTTGCGTGTTCTCCCCATGTGTCGGGGGTTTCCTCCGGGTACTCCGGTTTCCTCCCCCAGTCCAAAGACATGCATGGTAGGCTGATTGGCGTGTCTAAAGTGTCCGTAGTGTATGAATGGGTGTGTGTGTGTGTATGTGATTGTGCCCTGTGATGGACTGGCACTCTGTCCAGGGTGTACCCCGCCTTGTGCCCGATGCCTCCTGGGATACGCTCCAGGTTCCCCGTGACCCTGATAAAGGAGTAAGCGGTAGAGGATGGATGGATGGATAATATGAAATGGAAGAAAATGTATTTAAATATCATTTCAAGTATTAAAAAGTAAATGTTTCTAATGAATAAAATTAAACCGGTCACATCAAATCAATCCGTTCTATTGACGTGTACACTTATTAACCAATGAAAGAAAAATAAAACCTTGAGTTGTCGGTCTGAAAAAATGTAAAGGAATAATACATGTTTTCCACAGAAGCAGGTTCAGTCGCTGGGGTTTTACACGATCCTCTATATTTAGGAAGTTAAAGCAATCCCACCTCCCGTAGCAGCTGCTGATTAGTTTTACCATGCCACCATTGAGAGCCTATTGACCTACTGTTGTACTGTGTGGTATGGCAGCTGCACTGCAGAAAACAGGAGAGATCTACAGCGGGTGGTGAAAGCAGCACAGACAATAATTGGGACCCCACTCGTATCCCTGACAGACATATACACGCTGGCCGACGTAAAAAGAAAGCCAGTTGTATTACAGAAGGCCCAACTCACCCTGGACATTGCCTGTTCTCTCCTCTCCCCTCTCGGAGAAGGTATAGAACAACCAGAACCCACAGAAACAGGTTAAAGAACAGCTTCTATCCTAGAGCTGTAAACCCCACCCCCTCCACCCGCCCCTATACTCACCCCACGACTGAAAGAGACGGATAGCTGTTGAAAAAGAGACCATTCTACATGCATTACACTAAAACGTTTGTGTTTATTATGTGACTAGTAGGTTTTTAGGGGTATTTAGAGTGCTTTTAGGTTGTATTTATTATTGTTCATTTAATCGGTGTTGTTTGACGAGCTGCTTAACTAATGTTCGTTGTTTTATTGACAATGCCAATAAGGATCGATCGGTCAGTAAAAGAACTGCTATAGGTATAACATGACGTGGTTAACGAGGATCACGTGGATCAGAGGTTGCCTTTAGATATACGCTCATACACACAGGATTTCAAGTCTTTTTTCTTTTCATGATGACCTTCTGGGCAAGTTTATAAGGTTCTTCCTTCTTCCATTTGTGGCCTTTTATCACAGTGTGTGTGGGTGTGTGTGTGTGTGTGTGTGTGTGTGTGTGTGTGTGTGTGTGTGTGTGTACTATCATCAGCTTACTTGCTCTCCCACTAGAGTAAATATTGCCTCTGCACTTATCTAATCTAATGCTACACACACACACACACACACACACACACACACACACACACACACACACTGCAGGCTTAATGGCACATGGAAGAAACCGAAGGATTAAAGAGTACGCTATAAAGAGTACAGAGCACAAAACTCCAACGCTGAACAAACGAATAACTCGCTCATAACTTCAAAGCTGCGATATGAGGTGTCAGAAAAGAAAAACCGAAAAGCACAATCTCCCAAGAACACTGCTCAATGTGTTTTAAATAAAATAAATACATCTTTTCAATAACCACCCCCCTCCCCCTTTCAGTTCATTGGTAAATTAGTCTCTACTTTCGGTTATCAGCCAGTGAAGGTTCTACCGTTCTTTCCTATGAGAGAAATGACAACTGTAAATTACACCCGTGGTGTAGAAAAACGTGTAATATACACTAGCATGAATATTCAGCACAGAAGATCAACAGAGCGTGTGGTTGTCACCTGCAAAGCATCTTGTCACGCAGGATTAAAACGCAAGGCTTCCTATCATTTGGTTTAATTATCACTAAAACTCCCAGAGCTATCAGATGCCTCATGTGTGGAGACTTTTTTTATTTTTTTACTTACAGTATGTTAAAAATCAAACATGGAAATTGGTTTTGAAAAACTTTGATTTATTCTAAGAAAGTAGAGCGTTTATTACAAAAAATATATTTTTCTATGATATAGTTTGAAATACCAAAATTATTATCATCCATCCATCCATCCATCTTCAACCGCTTACTCCTTCTCAGGGTCACGGGGAACCTGGAGCCTATCCCAGGGAGCATGGGGCACAAGGCGGGGTACACCCTGGACA
>JAFFST010054779.1:119553-133312 GCA_022414735.1 Noturus placidus | reverse complement strand
GAATGTGTGTGTGAGTGTGTACAGTATGTGATTGTACCTTGCAATGGACTAGCACCCTGTCCAGGGTGTACCCCGCCTTGTGCCCGATGCCTCCTGGGATAGGCTCCAGGTTCCCCATAAAGGAGTAAGCGGTAGAGGATGGATGGATGAATGAAAGAGACGAACACGTCGGCACGTTTATATTTCCTCTCTACGGCACCGATGTCACACGTTTAATCACACACCTTCAGATCAAAAGCTTTTTAACACCATGAGAAACATTTCAGTCGAGTGACCACAAACCTTTGACCGGCAGTGTAGACAAAGTAGTGTTTATTTTATAATGAAGTAAAGATACAGAAGTGTGAATCAGGAGAAAAAGTCACGTGAGCTTGTTTTTTTTTTTTTTTTTTTTTTTTTTTTTTTAAACTTAAATACTATAATACAGATAGCTTGAGGGACAAAGCAAAGCCACACTCATTAACATAGGGATGTACAGGTTGCTCTCACGGCTCTGAGCAACACATTTACATGGGAATTGGAACTGGATTGAATGAGATTAAAAAGCATTCATGCGCACACCTCTGCGTCTGGAACTAATCACTAATGATTTGCACTAATGAAGCATTCAAAGTTAACAGTTATCACCAATCAGTCTGTCATGTTAGTTACTTAACCAGAATTTTCTGCGACTGGGAATTTTTAGTGCTGCATTTATGAAAAGAAATATCTCCATATGAAGTCCATGACCAAGTGTAATTTGTGTCGGAATAAATCTGCAGAGAAACCTGACGAAACTACAGTCTCTCTATCATCCATTTTGTAGATTTGTCGAGAACCCTTGTCAGGTTTGCATAATTCAAAGTAGCTTTGAATTATTTAAAATTTGATGTTGACAGCTCTGCATAGCTGTAATGGATGGCGCAGCATAGGTACATAAAGTATCAGAAGTGCAGGAATTCGCATTAAGCTGCATATTTTGCATGACTGATTTCCAATACGCACTTCTCATTTTCCCCAGACATTGAATTCAAGGAAGGAGATACAGAACACACTGTGGAGGTTGAGATCCTGTACGACGGCGTTCGTGAAATGAGAGAAGCGTTCACGGTCCACCTGAAACCAGATGAGAACATGGTGGCTGAGATTCAGGTGCTCAGTGAACATTCTACACAATTTGCACGCTTAATTTACAGTAGGGGAAATAAGTACTGAATGTGTCAAAAAAAAGTTTGGGGAAAAATATTTCCAGTGAGGTGATTCAGATGAAATTGTCACCAGACTTTGGTATTAACTCAAGAAATCTGGAGATATAAAGAATTCACAACATTAAAGTTTATAAATAACGTTATGTGTAATAAAGACGAATGACACGGGGAAAAAAGTATCGAACACGCTAACTGAAATGTATTTAATACTTAGTAGAGAAGCCTTTGTTTGTAATGACACTTCAAGACACTTCCTGTATGAAGAGATGAATGTTCCGCAGTATTCAGGTGTGATTTTGACCCGTTCTTCTAAACATATCGTCTCTAAATCTGGTTCAGTTGGATTCGAGTCAGCTGATTGACTGGACCACTCGAACACATAGATTTTTTTTTCTCTGAAACCAATTGAGAGTTTCCCTTGCTGTATGTTTTGGATCGTTGTCCTGCTGGAAGCTCCACCCACGTCTCATCTTCATCATCCTGGTGGATGGCAGCAGATTCTTCTCAAGAATCTCCCGTAAAGTGCTCCATGCATCGTCCCTTCAATTATATGAAGTCTGCCAGTACCATGTGATGAAAACAGCCCCACACCACGATGCTCCACCTCCAGACTTCACTGTTGGTGTAGTGTTTTTAGAGTGATGTGCAGTGACATTTCTTCTCCAAACATGGTGTGTATGACAGACAAAAAGTTCAATTTAGCTCTCGTCTGACCAGACTTCACTCTCCCAGTATTTCAGAGGCTTGTCCAAATGAGTCGTAGCATACTTTAAACGAGCTTCGAAACGCTTTTTCTTTAGTAATGGAGTCTTGCACGGTGAGCGTGAGCAGTGGAGTGCATTGCCTATTGTTTTCTCTGTGACGACGGCACCTGCTGCCTCCAAGTGTTTCTGGAGCTCTTTCCGAGTGGTCCTTGGCTCTTGGGCTACCCTTCTGACTATTCTTCTGACTCCCTGGTCAGAAATCTAACGAGGAGCTCCTGTACGTAGCCGATTGATGACGGAGTGATGTTGCTTCCACTTCTGGATAATGACCCCAATGGTACTTACTGGAAGATTCAGAAGTTTTGAAATGTGTCTGTATCCGATTCCATCAATATGTTTCACAACAATAAGGTTGCGAATGTTTCTCGTGTGACACGTTGGTAACGAAAAGCCTTTTTATAGACCATCGATTTACTAACCCAGCTGATAATAATTTGCACAGATGGAACGTAAGTACTTTCTAACTACTTTCCTTGCCTTACCTCACACTGCTATTTCGATGCATGTTCAATACTTTTTTTTTTTCCTGTGTCATTGCACTTTATTACACACAACTTTATTTATGGATTTTAACATTGTGAATTCATGTTAATAACATCACTGGAAATATATTTACTGAAAAATATGTTGCCATGTTCAATACATATTTCCCCCACTGTAGGTTAAGAACTGTTCTTTAAAGCTTGAAAGCAGAACATCTCAACACGATATAATATCTTCATAAGAAATAAGAAGTATTTTTATTATTATTATTATTAGTAGTAGTAGTAGTAGTATTAGTAGTAGTAGTAGTAGTATTATTATGCTGTCTACTCAAAAGTTAACAGGATGCAGAGCATATTTTAAGTTGGTATATTCTTAAACAACTTTGATATGTCAGTAAGACTCTATATTAAGGACTATACCTAATATTTAAGGAATAAAAGACGGTGGTGTGTGTGTGTGTGTGTGTGTGTGTGTGTGTGTGTGTGTGTGTGTGTGTGTGTGTGAGTGTATCCTGAGGTCTTTTATGGCTGTTTACCACAGAAATCTGCCGGTACTAAAAAAATGTTATTGATTAAAGAACACATTATACTTTTTATCAGTTTATAGTTATGTTCAATGCTGTGGAGTGTCTGCAAAATATTATAGCACAGCCGTTCTTTATCTTTCTGAGAGTCCATAAAAGTGCTCTGTCCTAAAGGCTTTCCCTTTTTGTACACCATCAAATTACAGCTTTACCTTTGACAGTTAAAGCGCTTCTTCCAAACATGCTAAATGAATGGCTTCTTACAAAACACTTCACCAAATCTACCTACAATTACAGACTTTTAAAATCAATTCATGACAAGTGTCTTACAAGGTCCTGTGTACGTTGTTGCTATAGAAACTATAGTGGCAAGAAGACGTTTGTGAACCTTTTGGAATTTCATGGTTTTCTGTATAAATTAGTCATAAAATGTGATCTGGTCTTCATCTAAGTCAAGGGTATTGACAAGTATTGTCTAAAATAATAACACAAAATAAATTCTGATCCCTCATGTCTTTATTGAGCACACTCGTTCAACATTCAAAATGGCAGTGGAAAAAGTTCCCTTAGAATGAATAACTAGTTGACCCCAGTGGCAGCAATAACGTCCATCAGGCACTTCCTGTAGCTGTCGATCAGACCTGCACATCATTCAGGAGGAATTTTAGCCCATTCTTCCTGGCAGAACTGTTTTAGCTCGGTCATATTCTTTGGACGTCTCATGTGTATGTCTTTCTTCAAGTTATTCCACAGCATCTCTATTGGGTTGAGGTCTGGGCTCTGACTCGGCCACTCCGAAAGGTGGATTTAGTTTTTCTGAAGCCATTCTGTTGTGGCCCTGTGATGGACTGGCACCCTGTCCAGGGTGTACCCCGCCTTGTGCCCGATGCTCCCTGGGATAGGCTCCAGGTTCCCTGTGACCCTGAAAAGGAGTAAGCGGTTGAAGATGGATGGATGGATGGATTCTCTTGTGGACTTGCTCCGGTGTTTTGGTCATTGTTCTGTTGCATCACACAACTTCTACACAGTTTCAGCTGACGTACAGACATTCTCACATTATCCTGAAGAATTGTCTGATATATTTGGGAATTCAGCTTCCACTCAATGATTGCAAGCTGGCCCGGCCCTGATCCAGCAAAGCATGCCCAAATCATGATGTTTCCTCCACCATACTTTACGGTTGGGATGATGTTTTCATGATGATATGCCGTGCCCACAAAGCATTTTGCCCGTACCGCTGTGGAGTGTCAATGTGCTCTTTTACAAACTTCAGACGTGTAGCGATGTTCTTTTTAGTAAGCAGTGGCTTCCTTCGTGGTGTCCTGCCATAGATACCCTGCTTGTTCAATGGTTTACGTATTGTAGACTCATGATCAGAGATGTTAGACACTTCCAATGATGCCTTCAAATCTTTGGCGGTCATTCGGGGTTGTTTCTTTACCTCATTGATGAGTCTTCGTTGTGCTCTTGGTGTCATTTTAACTAAGCGCACACTTCTTGGATGAGTAGAAACACTCCCAAAGTGTCTCCATTTGTAGAATGTTTGCCTAACTGTAGACTGGTAAATTTCTAAAGTCTTTGCAATCACTTTGTGACTCTTGCCAGCTTTCTGTAAATCAACAATTCTTGATTGTAGATCCTCTGAAAGCTCTTTTTGGCGAGGCATGGCTCACATAAGCGTGTGCTTCTTGTGCAGCGCAAACTCCCAAATTTGAGGGGTTTTTATCAGTCAAAGTAGTTGTAGTCCACACCTCCAGGCTCATTTTCTTAACAAGACTCCAGCTGTGCTAAAACCTGACTCCAATTCACTTTTTTGAGGTCATTAACTCAAGGGTTCACATACTTTTTCCACACGCACTATGAGTTGGGGTTTTTTTTTGGTTGTTCTCAATAAAGACATGAAAGATCAGAATGTTTTTGTGTTATTATTATAGACACATTATATTTGTCAATACCCTTGACGCAGATGAAGATCAGATCACATTTTCTGACAATTTTATTCAGAAAAACATGAAATTCCAAAAGGTAAACATACTTTTTCTTGCCACTGTATAATGAGTGCAATAATAAACTATGTAGCTGGAACTGTTGTTAGAGATGCTGTTAAATATAAATGAATCAATATATCATATATATATATATATATAGTGTGTATGTGTGTGTGTGTGTGTGTGTGTGTGTGTGTCAGAAACCTTAATTGCTTAATAGCTCTCATTGTTCTTATACAGATGACCAAAGTTATCATTTACATCGAGGAGGGAAACACCATGGCAGATGTGACATTCCCCTCTGTGCCTGTGGTCATATCGCTCCTGCATTACGATGGCACAGTCAATGCCCCAGAGAGAAGACCACCCGCTGGCTACCCAGTCATCTGTGTCACAGTGTGTACTTAATTCTATACCCCATCATCTGTGTCGCACAGTGTATTGAATTCTGTATCAGTACATAATGTGCATCAGTGTCACTAACCTATTTGCATCACTGAATGTCAAGCTCACTATATCCTCATCAGCGTAACTTTGTATCACTCTCAATGCGCAGTCATCTGTGTCACTTAGTATCACTCTCACTACCTCATCAGCTTTGTTCCTGTATAAGTCTCACTACCTTGTCATCTGTGTCACTGCCATCTGTAAAAGTGTGTCACTCATACTACCCTAGCATCTGTGTCTGTGTATTTCTCTCACTACCACATAATCCGTGTCACTGCATGTCACGTTCAATTCAATGGTACTATCCATCTGTTTCACTGTCACTGGCCCTGGCGTCATTGTACATCACTCTCACTACCCTTTCATCGGCGTCACTGTACATCACTCTTACTGCCCTGTCATCAGCGTCACTGTACATCACTCTCACTACCCTGTCATCGGTGTCACTGTACATCACTCTCACTACCCTGTCATCGGCATTACTGTACATCACCATCACTACCCTGTCATCGGCGTCACTGTACATCACTCTCATTACCCTGTCATCGGCGTCACTGTACATCACTCTCACTACCCTGTCATCGGCGTCACTGTACATCACTCTCACTACCCTGTCATCGGTGTCACTGTACATCACCATCACTACCCTGTCATCGGTGTCGCTGTACATCACCATCACTACCCTGTCATAGGCGTTACTGTACATCACCATCACTACCCTGTCATCGGCGTCACTGTACATCACTCTCATTACCCTGTCATCGGCGTCACTGTACATCACTCTCACTACCCTGTCATCGGTGTCACTGTACATCACCATCACTACCCTGTCATCGGCATCACTGTACATCACTCTCACTACCCTGTCATAGGCGTTACTGTACATCACCATCACTACCCTGTCATCGGCGTCACTGTACATCACTCTCACTACCCTGTCATCGGTGTCACTGTACATCACTCTCACTACCCTGTCATCAGCCTCACTGAACATCACTCACTATCCTGTTACTCCGTGCCATCATCACTGTCACCTGTATCACCATGTTTACAGCTTTCACGACCCCCTCATCTCTCAGTATATCTTACTCACTAACCACTTTAAACATACTGTATCTTTTCTCTCAGCATTTTCCCTTTCATCTTCCTAATAGCTTCCTAATAAGCATTATTATTAATCTGCGCTACTTTGTCACTCTCACAAAACGTTCATCTGTGTCACTGTACATCACTCTGACTACACTGTCATCTGCCTTCCTAAATGTCACTCTCACTACCTTATCAGCATCACTGTCACTCTCACTAACCTGTCATCTGTGTCACAATGTGTCACCATCATCTTCACACTTCTCTTAAATCAGTGTAAACAAAAGAACTATTTAATGTTAAAGCTGCAGGATTGTGGGTGTTGTTAGAACACACACTCTGATCTTCAGGGACATGGCCTCTTATTATGCCTGCCTTTTTCTATTCCATTCATTGAAATGCTTATCGCGTTAGTCTGATTAATTCCTGGTTTCTCATGGCCTGTTTATTCTTGAGTTTGATTACTAAAGTGCATTCTGATGTCAAAGGCATATTGTACATTCTCCCTCCTTTTTCCTTGTTTTGCTTCATTCTTCTTATTTTTACTAATGGTACTCGAGTTACACTGATATTATCAATATTGGATTCATGTTGACCTGAAACACTGGGTCCAATCCACTAATACCTGCAGTGGACTATGTTCTTTACATACTGAAAATAAAGCAGCAGAAACGGTTTGATGAACTTTTCAAAGAGTACCAGACCACGCCTTATGTTGGGAATACGGCTCCTGAGCTCCCTTTAATTATCGTTCATCCTCTGAAACTTTACTCTTTTGAAAATGGCTCCAGCTTCTCAAAACATCTTGTGTCTGTTTTGTTCTTTCATCAGGCCTGTAATCCCAGGTACCCAGACTTTGAGCGCACCAGCACCATCTGTGCGAGCGAGGGCATCAACAACACGCTGACTCGTTACCGCTGGCTCGTTAGTGCCCCCGCAGGGCCTGACGGTGTCACCAGCCCTATGAGGGAGGTGGACTTTGATACCTTTTTCACCTCGTCCAAACGCATCACGCTGGACTCGGTGTATTTCCAGGCAGGCTCACGCGTTCAGTGTGCAGCCAGGGCTGTGAACTCCAACGGCAACGAGGGGCTTGAGCTCAGCAGCGCCATCTTCTCCATCAGTGTGGAGGAGGGTGGGTGATGCACACATCCTGCGCACACAGACACACACACTGGTCAGGATTCGAAAATGAATCCTAATAGGGAACTCTAACTAGGCTAGTGTGGGTGTTTTTTAATGTTGTATTGTTTGTTCAAGGAGTGAGAGAAATTTGAAAACCCACACCACCTGATGCTATGGAACTGCTTTCCAACAGGAAGTATTGTTTATAAAAAACCGGCTCGATTTTTACATAACATTTCCCAAGTTCCTTTGTGCGTGTATGTCATGTCACGCCTCACGAGGCTAATCCATTGCTAGCCTTAATCTTTGCCTGTGAAACCTTGTTTTCTGCACACAGCCGTATTCGCAATGTGAGTAGTGATTCTCTTATGAAAATCCTTTTCAGTCTACGATTAGGTCTAATCTATGTCCGGGAATCCAGCCCAAGAAGAGGCTCGTATTGGGGAATCTCACTGCATGTGACAGAACTGTGACCATCAATGTGGCTCTCGAATATGATCCAGTGTTGGAGTGCTCTAATATTCTGATAAACAAATTGTTCTCGACAGTCAAGCTGAACTGAATCGTCTGGCATGGCTGTATTTGCTTTTAGTTAATTGAGGGGAAGCTGATTATCCTGTGTTATGCCAGGTATGTGCCAGCCTCGTGTGATAGGTGCTGTTGGAGCTGAGCCTTTCTCTGCCAAACTGCGCTACACCGGGCCAGAAAATCCACATCACCCGAACCTTATCAAACTCACTGTCACCATGCCACACATCGACGGTAAGCCAAATCAACCCTTTACCATATAAAACCGATTGGTCAAAAGGTCTGGATTTTAATGCTCTATCTAGTTCATTATCATTTTTGTAGTAATAACGTACGCACGCTGACTTGTACGGCAGATACTCCAAATAATCCGATTACTGTAAATAAAAAAAATGTGTGCCGTTAATATTGTGAACGTTTCTGTAAGGAAAACTTTATTTTGCATTTTTGGAAGGAGTCTCCGTTGTCAGTACAGTCAGAGGTAAAGCTTTAACGTTTTCTGACATGGGAAGACTTCAGGCCGGGTGATACCTTGGTAACATTACAAGCTACATTTTTTTTTTAGTCTTATTGACTGTGAGAGACAACTGTTTATAGCTGTTACTGTATACTGGAAGTCATAACATATTGCAGATATTGCAGATATCCAAAACATTAAAACATAATTATAATTGGATAAGAATAAATGTTATCATTGACAAATTACTGAGGTAGAAGAGGAATAAAAGACTTCTACATGCGCGGCTGTTGGACAATAAATGATATGCCTTTTTTTTTTTAATAAATATGTCAGATTATAGCTGATATCTTGTTGAGTCTGTGCTAAAGCTGCATGTTAATTAGACATTAATTGTTGATTGGTTAACTAGGATGGAATTGAATTGGGCCTTCGTCAGTTTATCAGCTAAAGCATAAAATGCTGAATCACTTCGAGTCATCTTCCTATTATAACACATTTACATTTACATTTAGCGGACGCTTTTATCCAAAGCGACTTACAAATGAGACACACTCACACACCAATGGTAGCAGAGCTGCATGCAAGGTGCTAGCTTGCCATCGGGGGCAACTTAGGGTTCAGTGTCTTGCCCAAGGACACTTCGGCATGGGATCACCCGGGCCGGGATTCCAACCACCAACCCTACGATTAGTGGATTAGTGGACAACCCACTCTACCGCCTGAGCCACAGCCGCCCAGAACACAAGTCCTGTCAGCTTGCCTTACCACTCTTGCAACACTTCCGTTTCTCTTTGCCTGATTTTTTTTTAAGATTTTACTTAATGAGTACAACCTTGCATTCAGTTTGCTACATTGTAAAGCTGATCTTTAATTAGTATCAATTTGCATTTCTCGGTCTTATAGGTATGCTCCCTGTGGTCTCCACCCGTCCGCTCTCCAACTTTGAGCTGACGCTCAGTCCGGATGGCACGCGGGTGGGAAATCATCGCTGTTCCAACCTGTTGGACTACAGCGAGGTCCGAACGCGTCACGGTTTCATCACCGCAGCTACTCGTAACCCAGAGGTCATCGGTGGCACAGCACCCTATCAGTACAGCTCTACCTTAAGGGGGGAGAGCACACTGCGCTTCTACCGCAACCTTCACCTGGAGGCCTGCCTGTGGGAGTTCGTCAGTTATTATGACATGTCCGAGCTGCTTAGTGACTGTGGAGGGTCAATTGGGACAGACGGACAGGTTAGTGTTTGTCTGTCTGTTTGTTTGTTTTTTTATCTTGTCTTTTGCAACATGTTGGAGTTACACTTATATAAAATATATGAAGTATTTTATGTCTTATTTGAAATCTGGATGTGTTTTGTCACTGTACAATAATATCATTTCAATAATATGTTAGAAAACCGACAGGCGATGTTAGTTTCTTATTCACAGCTTTCCAATTACTTTTTTCTTGCCCAAAAATTAGAACAGAGGTGCTCAGTTCTGTCCTTTTCAGGAGGGTTGACAGAGGGGGTGTGGTCTGATTTAGGGCAATAGTTTTATTGCAATTACAGTTCACCATATAGCCAGTGGACTTCACAATTCACAATTCTCCTTTAAAGTAAAGGTCAAGGTTTACTTTATTTGTATTTATTTATTTTTAAGTGTAGTTAAATGTTTTCATGTTGTGTTAGGGAAGTGCAGATTAAAAACCATAATGGTGAAATATTTCCAGAATTATACTATGACAATATTCACATTTTTATGACATCATGTAATACTGACATTTTTCAAATATTTATGACATCATATGATTCCATGACATTTTTCACATCTTTATTATATCATATGATACTATGACTTCATAGGATACTAACATTTTTCACATATTTATGACATATGACACTATTAAATTTTCCAAATATTTATGACATCATATGACACTATGCCATTTTAGACATATTTATGACATCATAGGATACTATGACATTTTTCTCATATTTATGACATCATAGGATACTATGACATTTTTCACATATTTATTACATCATAGGATACTATGACATTTTTCACATATTTATTACATCATAGGTTACTATGACATATTTCACATATTTATGACATCATAGGGTACTATGACATATTTATGACATCATAGGGTACTATGACATATTACATCATAGGTTACTATGACATATTTATGACATCATAGGGTGCTATGACATTTTTCACATATTTATGACATCATAGGATACTATGACATATTTCACATATTTATGACATCATAGGGTACTATGACATGTTACATCATAGGTTACTATGACATATTTATGACATCATAGGGTGCTATGAAATTTTTATTACATCATAGGATACTATGACATTTTTCACATATTTATGACATCATAGGATACTATGACATATTTATGACATCATAGTTACTATGACATTTTTCACATATTTATGACATCATAGGATACTATGACATTTTTCACATATTTATTACATCATAGGGTACTATGACATATTACATCATAGGTTACTATGACATATTTATTACATCATATGATACCATGACATTTTTCACATATTTATGACTTCTTTTGATACCTCATAGGGTACGATGACATTTTTCACATATTTATTACATCATAGGGTACTATGACATATTTATGACATCATAGGTTACTATGACATATTTATGACATCATAGGGTACTATGACATTTTTCACATATTTATTACATCATAGGTTACTATGACATTTTTCACATATTTATGACATCATAGGTTACTATGACATATTTCACATATTTATGACATCATAGGTTACTATGACATTTTTCACATATTTATGACATCATAGGGTACTATGACATATTTATGACATCATAGGTTACTATGACATTTTTCACATATTTATTACATCATAGGGTACGATGACATTTTTCACGTATTTATTACATCATATGGTACTATGAAATTTTTATTACATCATATAATTCTGTCATTTTCCACATATTTACGACATCATATGATACTTTTGATGATGAATTTAATTTGACCTAGAAGTAATAAGATTGCATTTAAATGTTAGAATCTTTTTGTATTTGTATAATGTGTGTGTGTGTGTGTGTGTGTATATATATATATAATATTGAAGTTATTTTTTTAAATAGCTGTCACATTAGTATTAGTATTAGTATTGTCTGTAAAGCTCCTAACTCAGATAAAGCCTATATCTTAAAGCCTATAACTTTAATAGGAGTCTAACTGACTCATCTTCGATAGGAGGCCTGTTGTGATTATGTGCCAATTTTTGTCCCCCCCTGGTGTGCTAATGAGATATAATTCATTTGTCTTCAGCAAGTGCTTTATGTGAATCCGGAGTCTATCCTGTAACCACCCTTGATGGTACGCCAGTCAATCACAGGGCCCCATCTACAATTTTCAATTCAATTCAATTCAATTGTATTTGTAGAGCGCTTTTAACAATTGGCGTTGTCTCAAAGCACCTTTAAAGAAATATATAAACAGAGGATAGAGATTTTAAGAGTGTGAATTTATCACAATTGAGCAAGCCGGTGGAGACGGTGGTGAGGAAAAGCTCCCTAAGATGATCTGAGGAAGAAACCTTGAGAGGAACCGGACTCAGAAGGGAACCTGTCCTCATCTGGGTCACGACGGAGAGTGTGAAAGTAAAAGAAAGTTTATTAAGGTGTTTATATGAAGTCTATTTGTTGATCTAGTCCACTGTTCACTACAGGAGACCTGAGTGTAAAACTGCATGTGGTGATTGCAGTCCCATGGACATCGCAGCAACTGTAGTCCCAGCAACCACACTGCAACTGTTCATGTGAAATTGAGGTCCAAAACCATTTCCATAGTACTTCAAGCGGTACCGTCGTCAGCAATTTCCAGGCTGTTCTGCTTGGGGTCATCCTCAGTGGCAGAATGTAGCCTCCATTTGATGAGAGCTCCATTCAGTGGTAGAGCAATCAGGATGGATCAGGCAGGTTGGGGGCCAGAAAGTGTCAGGATCACTGGCATCTCCATAATATCACGTATAAGAGACAATGTACAGACATTAACACAGTCGTTCACACTTACAGTAGGACCAATCTACTGTCATGTTTTAGGAGAGAATAGGAGAACTCTGAGGAAACCCATACGAACAAGGTGAGGTAGCAGTTGATACCTGCTGCCCCACTGTGCCACACAGTGAGAAAGCAATTGTTATCAAAATGGCACACTGTTTGATCACACGAGGCCCACTGTTTGTCTTTCTCTGTCTGCGAGCGAGAATTCACCCTTGCTCATAAGTGGACTTTGGGGATGTTTTTTTTTTTTTTCCTATCCTGCACTCCATTGTTTATAGCAGCATGGTGGCCCCTTAAACCGCTCTCCACATTGGATATACAAATGCCTCCGCTGGCACGTCTTTTGGACTCACCATGGAAACGGCTTCTAATTCTTCTCTCTGTAGTTAATTAATGGAGACGAGTGTCATAAAGGGATGGCTGAGTGCAAAGGCCAGGTTGTGGTATGGTAGCATAGACCTCATGGCACCGCAATTTTCAATTTAGTGTGCCTCCGTCTGCTTACGAAGTGCCACAGACTACCCTGTGCAAATGAATGGATGTCGAGCTGCTCTAGATATCATTTGGTAGTCATTTTCCCCATATGCGCATTTGCTATGCAGACATTTCAGAGATTTGAGATGATCACCCAAAATGTCGTCTTGTGTCTTTGGTGGTCTCAGAGCTCCAAATATTTCTGTTTGAAGAGGAGTACTGAAGTCTGAACACATCAGGTTCTTAACCATCAAGGGTTCATCAGAACATATTCAGTAAACTACAAATCATATCATAACACATATATAGCAAAATTATCTCTGTATATACCGTAGCTTTGTCCATATTGTATAGTACTAATGAAGAAACATCCCATAATATATTTCATAATATCTCCATTTCTCGTGATTATTATTAATCTAGCCGCATTTTTACAACATTTATCTACGTTTTCGTTTTTTTTTTTTTAACGCCTGGTGTGTAATCAAATAAATAATCATTCCATATCCAATTCCAATCTGGCTAATGGTCCATTTTTAATAATACTTCCTAACCAAATGCAATTTTTATATATATATATATATATATATATATATATATATATATATATATATATA
>JAFFST010054779.1:69777-80321 GCA_022414735.1 Noturus placidus | reverse complement strand
GTAGTAGTAGTAGTAGTGGAAGAAGTAGTAGTAGTAGTAGTAGTAGTAGTAGTAGTAGTAGAAGAAGAAGAAGAAGTAGTAGTAGTAGCAGTAGTAGTAGTAGTAGTAGTAGTAGTAGTAGTAGTAGTAGAAGAAGAAGAAGAGGAAGAAGAAGTAGCAGTAGTAGTAGTAGTAGTAGTAGTAGAAGAAGAAGAAGAAGAAGAAGAAGAAGAAGAAGAAGTAGCAGTAGTAGCAGTAGTAGTAGTAGTAGTAGTAGTAGTAGTAGTAGAAGAAGAAGTAGCAGTAGTAATAGTAGTAGTAGTAGCAGTAGCAGTAGAAGTAGTAGTAGAAGTAGCAGTAGCAGTAGTAACAGTAGTAGTAGTAGTAGTAGTAGTAGTAGTAGTAGTAGAAGAAGAAGAAGAAGTAGCAGTAGTAGCAGTAGTAGTAGTAGTAGTAGTAGTAGAAGAAGAAGTAGCAGTAGTAATAGTAATAGTAGTAATAATAGTAGTAGAAGAAGAAGAAGAGGAAGAAGAAGTAGCAGTAGTAGTAGTAGTAGTAGTAGTAGAAGAAGAAGAAGAAGAAGAAGAAGTAGCAGTAGTAGTAGTAGTAGAAGAAGAAGTAGTAGTAGTAGTAGTAGTAGCAGTAGTAGTAGTAGTAGTAGTAGAAGAAGAAGAAGAAGAAGAAGAAGAAGAAGAAGTAGCAGTAGTAGTAGTAGTAGAAGAAGTAGTAGTAGTAGTAATAGTAGTAATAGTAGTAGTAGAAGAAGAAGAAGAAGTAGCAGTAGTAGCAGTAGTAGTAGTAGTAGTAGTAGTAGTAGTAGTAGTAGTAGAAGAAGAAGTAGTAGTAGTAGTAGTAGTAGTAGTAATAGTAGTAGTAGTAGAAGAAGAAGAAGAAGTAGCAGTAGTAGCAGTAGTAGTAGTAGTAGTAGTAGTAGTAGTAGTAGAAGAAGAAGTAGCAGTAGTAATAGTAATAGTAGTAATAGTAGTAGTAGAAGAAGAAGAAGAGGAAGAAGAAGTAGCAGTAGTAGTAGTAGTAGTAGTAGTAGTAGTAGTAGTAGTAGAAGAAGAAGAAGTAGCAGTAGTAGTAGTAGTAGTAGTAGTAGAAGAAGAAGAAGAAGAAGAAGAAGAAGAAGAAGAAGTAGCAGTAGTAGTAGTAGTAGAAGAAGAAGTAGTAGTAGTAGTAGTAGTAGTAGTAGTAGTAGTAGTAGTAGGAGGAGTCCTATTCATATCTGCATTCATATGTGGTCAGTCTTAATAATACGTTTGTAAATAAATGCCTGCTTATATGACAGGTTACACTCGGGTCCTCACGTACAAGAAGGACGATGGATCCTATGGAGCTTTTCTGAAAACACCCAGCAGCATTTGGTGATTTTTTCCCCTATATTTTATTTCAATGTAATTTACTGGGGTAAGTATGGACTTACCTTTACAGTACATAACATGGCATTGTCTTCTCCATGTTTAATTCCACCTTTTCTCTGATCGGCCCTCCAGGCTGACTGCCTTCATTGCTAAGGAGCTGACAAAATCACGGAACATTATTGAGGTTCAAGATTCATACATTCAGGAGGCCATATCCTATCTCATATCCAAACAGAAGGCTGATGGAGCATGGGACGACCCGAATCCTCTCTATGACCGAGGAATGAAGGTACAAACAGCTCAGAGGAGTGAAACCGTCACGAACCAACACTTTATTCTATACCATGAGTAAAAGAGCTGTTAATGTCTGTGTCCTCAGGGTGGAGTTAGAGAATCTGAGAATGACGTGCCCTTGACCGCATATGTCCTCATATCCTTGATTCATGCTGTGCCTGTGTATGAATTGGGGACAGACACAGAACTGGTAACACATGAAGATATTACATTTCCTGTTTATTTACAGTTGACTTGTAAATCATTTTTGTCTCTTTCTCTCGGTTCCAGAGAGTGGCCATTGAGAAGGCAAGGTCTTATCTCATCGTGCATTTGGATGCACAGCAAAACCCCTACGCCATTGCCATTATGGCGTATGCTCTGTCTCTGAATAATAATCAAAGCCCAGATGCCATGAGAGCTCACAGGAAGTTGATGGACTTGGCTACGTGCGATACCAGTTACGCTTCACTATTTTTGCATTCGTATGAAATCGAATCTAGAGTTAAATCATCCCTGAAGTCAATTTACACGGTTTATATTGTCTCTCAGAGCGCTGCTTCTGGGACGTCAGAGGGAACATGGGGGGTTTGGATAAGAAAGCAGACGCCATTTCCTTGGAAGCCTCAGCGTACGGTTTGCTACATGCCGTGTCCATGCAGGACAAACACAAACCTCAATGCATCGCCACCTGGCTGACCGAACAGCGCAAATACGGAGGAGGATTCCTGTCCACACAGGTACTCTAAACACATACATCTCCTTCCTTACAGAAGACATAACGTTACACTAACCTACCAAGCATATACGCTGAGTTTGAATCGCTTCAGAACCAGATCCGTGTCAGGTCTGGACCCGATATGTTTCTTCCTGCACCAGGTTAGAGCTGGATTTAACGATATTATCTGTTAACCTGTACTAGTTTTGGTAAAACACATCAGTTCCGGTATCGAGCCGGCTTTCCGGATCCGTCCCGGATGTAGCATTGCACTTGGCTCCAATGAGGTGCAGTGTAGATTTGTGATCTCTTTTCAGGACACAGTCATAGCCCTCGAGGCTCTGTCCGAGTTTAGCATACAGACTAACGACGTGGAGGACCTGGACCTGAGAGTAGAACTATGTGTGAACGACAAGCGCACGCAGAACCTGCATTTAAACAGGCAAACCGCACTGACCCAAACAGCGATCGAAGTGAGAGAAAGCTCCATGAGTCTGTTTCATTTGTTTATCATTATATATTTCATTTCTTTATCGATATGCAACAGGTTACTGTTAAAGAAGGTTGTTTTGTAATGTTTTCATAGGTCAGAGAAGTAGGCAAAGTAGTCCTGAATGTAAGGGGACACGGAAAAGGAACGTTATCGGTAATGCTTCTTTTAACACCTATATACAGAATGCTTGTTCTTGATGGAATTTCTCTCAGGCTGCTATTTTCTTTTTTTTTTATCCAATCTGCTTTTTATAGATCGTACAGACATACAGGTCTCTGAAAAAGGATGAGTCGTTCTGTGACGACTTCAGTCTCGGTGTTAGAGTGGAAGGGGAACTCACGGGCTGTAAGTACTCTCCATTCGAGCAACTTCAGGCCTTCCTAAAATCAGCGTGGAACACTTTTTAACCCCTTAAACATTACATCCTTACACTCCTTGAACCTTACAGCCTACCTTCTTGTAGGCTGCAGATAGGAAATGAAATTATTTTGTCCCAGAACCTACGTAAATGGTAAATGGCGCACTTGTCTCATTCACACACACTCACACACCAATGGTAGCAGAGCTGCCATGCAAGGCGCCAACATTAGGAGCAACTTGGGGTTCAGTGTCTCGCCCAAGTATATACTACGGTATGTGGAGTCATCCAGACCGGAAATCGAACCGCCGACCCTACGATTAGTGGACAACCCGCTCTACCACCTGATCCACAGCCGCCCACACGTAGACTTATTCAAACTGTATCAAAGATCTAAGCCCACCATCTTTACATAGAAAGCAATTCAAATTCTGGCTAAATGGATTTAGAATTTATATATACTTGTTTTTTTTTAACTATATATAGGGCGGCTGAGGGTCAGTCGGTAGAGCGGGTTGTCCACTAATCCACTAATCGTAGGGTTGGTGGTTGGAATCCCGGCCCGGGTGATCCCATGCCGAAGTGTCCTTGGGCAAGACACTGAACCCTAAGTTGCCCCAAGCTAGCATCTTGCATGCAGCTCTGCTACCATTGGTGTGTGAGTGTGTCTCATTTGTAAGTCGCTTTGATAAAAGCGTCTGCTAAATGAATGTAAATGTAAATATATCATGTGACCAGCTTTATCCCAATTAACTGACGCAAGCGATCAGTTAATAGCGTTCGGTTTGATCTCGACAGGTCCGAGTTAGCTTATAAACTCTGTCCGGAACTCTAAACACTTCTGCTTCTTCTACAGTACCCGATGAATACGAAGAGGAGAAGTTGGACGATTACTATAACTACGATGATCAGGCGAGAGAAGAACCCATGAGCAGACAGGACTGGTTTGATCTGCGCACCCGCAGGAAGAGACAAGCTCCAGAGGAACCGAAGAAAGAAAACACACTCGTTTATACAGTGTGTGTGAGGTACGAACGCAGTGGTTTTACAGCCAATAACACAATTTGTTCCCGTGGTATTCATAATCGTCATCTTTTCACGATGAGGTAAGTTCATAGACATGTATATTATGGGGAATATTTTGGCTAATAAATGTAAAATCGTGTGTGTTGGGTTTACCAGCCTGTCATACATACAGTGCATTCTTTCTTTACTATAATGTTAAGTAAATATTTTTTCCCCCTCATACACTGACATTATAGCAAGAAACGCGGGAATTCCACTGGTATGGTCCTGGTGGACGTCTCACTCCTGACTGGACTCCAACCGAATATCCAAGATCTGGAAGATGTATGTGAAATCATGACTTTCTTTCAGTACTCGTGTAAATCATGCAGTACTGGTTTTTACCCCTGTTCCTGTTTTCACTGTAGAACGTGAAGGGCACCGAGAAATACATCGACCATTATGAAGTTCATCACAACAAAGTATTCCTTTACTTTAATAAGGTAACGTTGCCATTTTTTGACACAGTAATCCGATCTGTTACTCCCTTATACAGTTGAACTGAAACTGCTATAAGTGTCACATCCTATGTAACAGCTGGATGTGTTCGATCAGAAGAGACAGCTGTAGGGCAAGTGTACGAATGAGAACAGGGAGTCAGATAGACACCATATATGAGGGAATAAGTGGTGTTCATAAAGAAAAATGGAAATAAAGGTAGATATAAGATTAAGTATAGCACGTTCGCCTCACACCTCCAGGGTCCAGGGTTCGAGTCCCGCTGGGGCCGTGTGTGTGGAGTTTGCATGTTCTCTCTGTGCTGCGGGGGTTTCCTCCGGGTACTCCAGTTTCCTCCCCCAGTCCAATAGGCTAATTGGCGTGTCCATAGTGTATGAGTGGGTGTGTGAGTGTGTATGTGATTGTGCCCTGTGATGGACTGACACTCAGTCCAGGGTGTACCCCGCCTTGTGCCTGATGCCTCCTGGGTTCCCTGTGACCCTGATAAAGGAGTAAGCGGTAGAGGATGGCTGGATGGATAAGATTAAGTATAAATGTTCTGGGTGAGAAACTGAAATATATATATCCATACAGTACCGTGCAAATGTCTTAGGCTCCCCTATTGTTTTTTTTTTTAGAAGAAAGAAATTTGAAATCTGGACTTGTTTTGAGAACTCCTTGGTTTTGAATGCTATGGGTTTAGGTGTTTGTAACGGGTCCATCCAGGAACAGGTGGATTTATATTGAGATTACGTGGCACTTTAACACACTTGAACTAAGTATGTGATGGATTCAAGAGAACTAATTTAGGGGTATCACAGCAACGTAACTTTACACTATTAATCTGTAATCAGTTTGAAAGCTATATTGATCTTTCCTCCCACTTGAATGTTATGAGTTATGCGGGTTATTTGTGTACATTCATGACATAAAACCCCAGTTAAGGACATTTCATTGCCAGCTTGTAACGCCACAACATGTGGAAGAGTGGAAATGTACAGTATGTGAATCAGGAAATCAGCTCTCAAGTCCCAAACCAGAAAATATGAATCATTTACAGATGAAAAGTGGGTTTAGATACTTCTGAGTGGCGAGCGAATTGAGAGCTGGGTCAAAATTGGCCATTGAAAGGAGAATATCAGGGGTTAAAACAAACAAAAAAATCAGGGTTTAGGTTGACATTCCAATGAGGACAATCATTATTACGAAAAGAAGGACACAAACGTGCATTAAACGGCATAATTTCAGACTACGGGTGTGCAAACTTTTGTCTAGGAGTTAATAACGGGCCTGTATTTGAAATAACTCCAGACTTGGTATATAACTTATTTCTAATCTAGGATTGTTGGTCCAAATTAAAAAACCAAACCTGTGATTTACGGTTCTTCTGCACAGATCACGGACGAGGAGACGTGCGTTCGGTTCCGTGCAGAGCAGATCCTTCCTGTAGGACTCATCCAGCCTGCAGCGGCGGTCATCTATGACTATTACAATCCAGGTCAGTGATGATTCCAGCGCGTCTGGTGTGTGTGGACAGGAGTAAACGTTCACTGATGCACGTGTTGCTTTTCCAGACAGAAGGTGTTCGGTGTTCTACACGGTGCCGAAGGACAGTCCAATGCTCACCAAACTGTGTGAAGCAGACGTGTGCACGTGTGCGGAGGGTGAGTGTGACAGCACCGGGACACGATCAGATAGCATGCGGCCAAGGTGTTAGGAGTTGTGACGTGCTTTACACGTCGCTTCATCAGAATTTGTATTTATTCATTTATTTATTTTTACAAATGACAATATTTTAATCGGTATCATTTCTGAAGATCTGATATTGTTCTAGAGTCACTGTAAATCTAGAATAAACGTATAATACACATTACCGGATTATATGAATAAACTCGTTTGCTTGTCCTTTAATACATTTGTTTCTATAGTAATGGCTAAATGACAGGAATTAACATTGTTATCATTTAAGAACAAAAAGATGTATTTGATATTTATGAAATAAGACTTAAATCAGTTTGAGTGCTTTAAGATCAAGCTGTTCTTTTACGTTTTCACGACAGGGGAATTCACGCTCGTCAGTTACGCAACATATTTCATCAAATGCATTTGTTTCGTCTTATTACCTTCAAAAAAAAAAAGTGCGAGAAAGAAAGAAGAGACAGACCGACAGACAGAGCAAGAGAGAGAGCAAGAGAGAGAGAGCGCGAGAGAGAGAGAGCGCAAGAGAGAGAGCGAGAGAGAGAGAATGAAAGAAATAGAGAAAGAAACGAGAGAGAGAAAGAGAGAAAGAAAGAAAGCGAGAGAAAGAATGAGAGAGACAGAAAGAAAAAGAATGCGAGAGAGAGAATGAAAGAAATAGAGAGAAAGAAACGAGAGAGAAAGAGAGACAGAAAGAGAGAGAAAGAAAGAAAGAGAAAGAAATAGAGAAAAAGAAAGAGAGAGAAAGAAAGCGAGAGAGAAAGAAAGAGAGAGAAAGAGAGACAGAAAGAAAGAAAAAGAAATGGAGAGAAAGCGAGAGAGAGAGAGAGAGAAAGAGAGAAGAGAGAGAAAGAGAAAGAAAGAGAGAAGAGAGAGAGAAAGAGAGAGAAAGAAAGCGAGAGAGAGAGAGCGAGAGAGAGAGTGAGAAAGAAACGAGAGAAAGAAAGAAAGCGAGAATGAGAGAGACAGAAAGAAAAAGAATGTGAGAGAGAGAATGAAAGAAATAGAGAGACAGAAACGAGAGAGAAAGAAAGAAAGAAAGAAAGAAAGAAAGAGAAAGAAATAGAGAGAAAGAAAGAGAGAGAGAGAAAGAAAGAGAGAAAGAAAGTGAGAGAGAAAGAAAGAGAGAGAAAGAAACGAGAGACAGAAAGAGAGAGAGAGAAAGAGAGAAGAGAGAGAGAGAGAAAGAGAGAAGAGAGAGAGAGAGAAAGAGAGAAGAGAGAGAGAAAGAGAGAGAAAGAAAGCGAGAGAGAGGGAGAGAAAGAGAGACAGAAAGAGAGAGAGAGAAAGAAAGCGAGAGAGAGGGAGAGAGAGTGAGAGAGAGAGAGAGAAAGAGAAGAGAGAGAAAGAGAGAGAAAGAAAGCGAGAGAGGGAGAGAGTGACAGAGAGAGAAAGAGAGAGAGAAAGAGAGAAAGAAAGCGAGAGAGAGGGAGAGAGAGAAAGAAACGAGAGAGAAAGAGAGAAGAGAGAGAGAGCGAGAGAGAGAGAGAAAGAAACAAGAGAGAAAGAAAGCAAGAGAGAGGGAGAGAGAGCGAGAGAGAGAGAGAGAGAGAGAGAGAAAGAAAGAAAGATAGAGAGAGAAAGAAGCAGAGAAAGAGAAGCTGAAGAATGATTGACAGTTGTAGAGCTTCTAGAATAAGTGTTAAGTAACCGTTCTTGAACCGTCATCATAATTAAATGTAAGTATAAAATGCACACAGTGTTCATGAATAATTGTAAATTGTAAGTGTTGGCTGAAGAATGTAAAAGTTGTGGAATAAAGGAATAAAGCTCCGGCTGTATCGGAGTGATCCAGTCCACCTGGGTGTTGATTATTCTCCTATAAAAGCAAGTATTGAACCCCTGAATAAAGCTGCACTAGTCTGACCGCCGTCTGCGTGGCTCGCTGTAGGTGGCTGTCCGCGGCTCAAAGTGACCTTCAGTAAGAACATGGCGGCGAACACGAGGTCCCGCTACGCCTGTTTCTCGCCCATCGTCGATTATGGTAAGTCATGTCTTTTATCTTCATATAACATCTTCCTATATAAACATCAAATACGTCACACGTAATAAACAAACGACGCGTTTCCAACAGTTTATACCGCCAAGATCCTCAACTCCAGCAACGACGGCGTGTTTCTAACGTATTCCATTTTAATTACCAACGTCCTTCAGACAGGTGAGTCTGCATGAGACCTGATGGAGTTCAGCCTGATTACCATAAACCTGCTGGCTTTAAAATAATCAACAAATAAATAAATAAATCACCAGGTAAGGACGCAACCATCCAGGAAGGCGCAGTACGGGAAGTGCTATGGCGGTTAACATGTGACGCGTTGGACCTGGACGTTGATGCGGATTATTTGATTATGGGGCAGGACGACGCGATGTTCGTGGGAAACTCTGAGACGCGGTAAGTTCTACTTTATATAACGGAATAGTTTAGTGAAAAATCTCATTTGCACATTTTACATGAACCCCTATATGTATTCGATCATCATGTTCAAAAGTTCACACCCCCTCGGCTCTGTATCCGTGTTGCCTTCTTGAGCATCAGTGACTGTTTGCAGCTTTTGTAATAGTTGTACACGAGTCCCTAAGTTGGCCCCGTGTTGGAAGTAGGCCGCCTCCACGACGCGCGCCACTCAGCGGGCCGCCTCCACGACGCGCGCCACTCAGCGGGCCGCCTCCACGACGCGCGCCACTCAGCGGGCCGCCTCCACGACGCGCGCCACTCAGCGGGCCGCCTCCACGACGCGCGCCACTCAGTAGAATACTCCTACTCCGCACACTACTTAGTAGACCACTTCCACTACGCACGCCGTTCTTTGTAAATAAGCTAATATGCTGTAGCATACTAGCTGATTAGCTCTGAAAAGAAAATAAAACCCCGAACAAAACAATGTCTACATTCAGCACCAAGTCTGGAGTTTGGGAGCTCTTCGAGTTCCTTCATTTTGAGTTTGAGGATGTTCTGTACGCATGCATGCTGCTTATGTGTAAGAACTCCTGACCTTGGAGAATCACTGAATCCAGCTGTGGTAATAATCTGTGTGTTTTCTCAGCTTTAGGTACATGATGGATAATAAGATGTGGATCGAGGAGATGCCACCAGATAGGAAGTGCAAGGCGACCAAGAGCAAGGCGGCTTGTCAGCTTCTTCAGGACTTCATACAGTCGCATTCTCTAAACAAGTGCTCGATTTAGCGGACACGAGAAGACAACAAGCGGACACGGAAAGCATTTGTAACACGACACACAGCTCGGTAAATTGTGTGCTTTTATTTTCAGTGCATATGAACAAGAAGAAGAAAAAAATAGGGTTTGAGGAACAGCACAGAACATCTTAAATGCTCTTCAAATGAAGTGTTGCATGACCTTGCTTCTCTTAAAAAGGAAACCATGAGACTCCAGCTTCTGGAATGAACAGGAATGGAATGTTAGTCCTTTGAGTCACATGTCGTTATAACCGAACACTCATCGTGCTTTCAACATAATGATGTTTACCGCTGTAATTCGGATCAATTTAACCATCCTGCTTTGTCTCATGGAGAAATGTCCTACGACAGGTGTTTTGGCATTTAGGACTGAAGGTAGAATATATCTGAGAAATGGGTTCATATTAAATGCACAGCACAGTAACAGATCAACGGTTTGGGGCGAAAACGGAACACTTTTAATTCACTGCAATAGAAAATATCACAAATAAAGAAGTTATACTTAAAACAATAAAAAACCTCATCGCCTTGTTCCTGTATTGAGTTAATTATGTGCCAAAAGTATCAAACAAAACTACACTTGCAAAAGCAAACATTTTATATCATAATACAAAGAATTCTTTTTATTATTATTATTAATTATAATAGTCCACGGTCTTACTAAAATATGTATTTCACTTATTTTCCACTTCGGGAAAAATATTATTTTGGCTTCTACTTTGTCATATACGGTATGTCACAGTCTTAAAATCAAATCAGTTTTATATTATACGTTATCGTTTCTATGGTAACCACTACTTCAGAGGGGGAGATATATCTATCTAGATAGAGATATCACTCTCTCTCTCATATATATATATATATGTATATATATATATATAGAGAGAGAGATTATATATATATATAAAGAGAGAGGGATATTATATATATAAGAGAGAGAGAGACATAAGATATATATATA